>JABMCL010000728.1:1000000-1002500 GCA_018857735.1 Alviniconcha marisindica | reverse complement strand
ATCAACGTGAAATGAAAAGTTCGACAACGGTTTTTCGTTTTCGTTTTCCCCTTCTTATTCCCCACGCACCTCCTTTCTCTCTCTCTCTGGCTCTCTGTCTCTGTCTGTCTGTCTCTGTCTCTCTCTCTCTCCCTGTCTCTGTCTGTCTGTCTGTCTCTCTCTCTCTTTCACACACACACACACAACACACACACACACACACACACACACACACACACACACACACACACACCACACACACACACACACACACACACACACACCACACACACACACACACACACACACACACACACACACACACACACACACAAAACACACCACACACACACACACACACACACACCACACACACACAATACACACACAACACACACACACACACAACCACACACACACACACACACACACACACACACACACACACACACACACACACACACACACACACACACACACTGTCTCTGCCGCTGTGTGTCTCAGTCCCTTCACAACTTTGGTTCTATTCTTGGCATGAGCTCACAGGAGAATCTTTCCGCAAGGGATTAATAAAACAAAGTCCCAAGGTCGCCAACCTGTACACGCAAAGGCACAAGGCGCGGATTTTTTGTGTATGTGTCTACGCCGAGAGACCTGTTTCCTTGCCTCTTACTGCGCTCCCCATCATTCAGAAAATCTGGCGTCTTGGGAATCGCGTCCGCACCATCAGAGGGTGGATCTTGATTACATGCACACATCACAAAGCCGCCTTTCCGGACTCTAGCCAGCCTCTGGCATTTTTTCTTCCTCAGTTTCTGCCTTGAAATGCTTGGCTTCGGAATTAAGTTGCCCTACGTATCAAATACCCAAAGTTCAGTTCAAAGCAATTAGCACTAAGGGGAGAGAAAAAGAAAAAGAAAAAAAGAAGAAAAGAAAGAGAAAAAGAAAAAGAAAAAAAGAAGAAGAAAAGAAAGAAAAGAACAGGGAACATTTCTGATACCTTAGTTTACAGAGTATTTCCGGCCTGACGTCATGCTATCACGTGACCCTTACAACAAACACTGTCACTGAGCCATCTTCAGTTTGGCAGTGAAGCGAAGCCTGTGGCAGTAGTTCAGTATTGGCAGTTTTAAAAAGGACTGATCCTTTCTTTGTCTGTTTCACCAAACGGGTTGGTTTTCAGCACCAATTTACGTAACAGTGTATCCAAGATCGGACCCACTTGGCAATAAGTCAGGCGGAAATGTTTCACTTGATAATAAAAATTCTGTTAATATGCGTGGAAAATCCTCCCCCCCCCCCCCCCCCCCCCCCCCCCACCTCTTCTCCCGCAACCATCCTGCCCCGTACCCATTAAAAATGTTCACTACATAATAGGTCAGTAAAGAAGAAAAATAAAACTGCAGGTTAAAACGAGGCAAAACAAAAACACCAACGACAACAACAACAACGACAACAACAACAGCAGCAGCAACAACAATAACAACAAAACCACAAAAAAGTAATAACTTTTCAAAAAGACAAAACCAAAGGAGTGTTAACAGTGCTTGACTGACATCACTTGTAGGCCTATATATAATACAAAGGACACACCAACAGCATCTCCTATAGCAGCAATCACCTAGCATACAGAAAAAACATACAAGGCTGGTAAGATTCATCGAATGTCAAAAAAGGAGATCTCCTGTCACACACACACACACACACACACACACACACACACACACACACACACACACACACACACACACACACACACACACCACACCACCACCACGCACGCACGCACGCACGCACGCACGCACGCACGCACGCACGCACGGGTCGGTGTATACTTGTGCGTGCGTATGTGTGTGTGTTTGTGTGAGAGAGAGAGAGAGAGTCGGACAGACAGACAGAGGCAGACAGAGATAGAGTAGAAATAGCAGTCTGCCACCACAAACAACAGTAGTAATATTGTAGACCTATCCGATTCTATGGCGAAAAGTTAAAACCCGTCCTTCGTTGAACAGAACAGCATGCCTGCACAGGTGACAGTTCAACAGAAAATGTACCCGTGGATCAGTGCCGGCCGCGCCTGTCCAACCTTGCGGATTAGCTCCCCAGCCCCACTAAAATGGCGCTCAAACATCTCACCCCCTTCCCACATAGTGCACATTTACTGTGTGTAACGAGCTGGTGGGTGGGCGCTCCGGGCTTGTCAGCGGAACGAATTTTACCGCTTCCATGACACAAGGCTCCATACTCCACGGGGGACTAAAGAAATAAACACTCTTGTATCCATGGCGTTCTGGACTTACATGACAACACTCCATACTCCACAAGGGACTAAAGAAATAAACACTCTTGTATCCATGGCGTTCTGGACTTACATGAAAACACTCCATACTCCACAAGGGACTAAAGAAATAAACACTCTTGTATCCATGGTGTTTTGGACTTGTCGGCTGAACGAATTTTACCGCTTCCATGACACAAGGCTCCATACTCCACAAGGGATTAAATTAATAAATAAACACCC
>JABMCL010000728.1:982500-995000 GCA_018857735.1 Alviniconcha marisindica | reverse complement strand
TATTTAAAACAATTTTTTAAATTTAATTAAGTGAGTGAAACTGTATAGTATTTACTTACTTAATATGTACTTTTTATTATTTCTCAAAGGCAGACTCAATTTCTTTTTTAAGGATTAATAAAGTATTATTGTATTGCATTAAACATTTAAAAATAAAAAAATAAAAAAATAAACGCGAGGAGGCCGGCCGAATAGTCCTATATTTGCGCTTTACACGTCAGTGTTCTCACCGGTTAGTAGATAAACTCGACATACATATGGGCCTGATCTTGACGCCAGATGGCAGCGTAAGTCGAGAACAATGAACGCACCCCGAGACCGCCTCACCGAATGCTACCTGTCAGTTTGAACCGTCGATTTTAGAACAAGATCTAATCCGATGGTAAGTTCTAGCAAACAATTTGTGCTAATCGGGCTGTCCCCCCCAGACCCGAGAAGGCCGTCCGTCCCCCCCCCCATGCCCCCATCGCCGGTAATCCATTTGATTAAGATACTGTTCCTGAGAGGAATCCATCACCAGAACACTTGGTTGCTTTCCTCTGTGCACATCGCTGAATGAGGGCGGAGGACACTACCATCATCAGTGAGGCCGACGTTTTGTGAATGAGATCCTGCCCAACAACACGTAATTAAGCTACTTCGGACGGTCAACTCTGCATACTTGATGATTCATGACAGGCAGTAAGATATGTGTGTGTGTGTGTGTGTGTGTGTGTGTGTGTGTGTGTGTGTGTGTGTGTGTGTGTGTGTGTGTGTGTGTGTGTGTGTGTGTGTGTGTGATGGTGGTGAGAGAGAGAGAGAGAGAGAGGTGTGTGTGTGTGTGTGTGTGTGGTGTGTGTGGTGTGTGTGTGTGTGTGTGTGTGTGTGTGTGTGTGTGTGTGTGTGTGTGGTGTGGTGACGAGTGTGTGTGTGTGGTGTGTGTGTGTGTGTGGGGTGTGTGTGTGTGTGTGTGTGTGTGTGTGTGTGTGTGTGTGTGTGTGTGTGTGTGTGGTGCAGGTGTGTGTGTGTGTGTGTGTGTGTGTGTGTGTGTGTGTGTGTGTGTGTGTGTGTGTGTGGTGTGTGTGTGTGTGTGTGTGTGTGTGTTGTGTGTGTGTGTGGTGTGTGTGTGTGTGTGTGTGTGTGTGTGTGTGTGTGTGTGTGTGTTGTGTGTGTGTGTGTGTGGTGCGGGACAGAATGGAAGGAGAGAGAGGGAAGTAGTCAAACGTCCACGAGCTATTTGCTGGAAAATATCATCGTAATACATTTTCTTTCAATCCAAACATCAACACTTCGAGCACAAGTGAATGGATAGGGACGGAAAAACCCCAAGTGTTTGTCCAGCTCAAACGTTGTCAATAACTAGCCCAACGCACCACTTCCCCTCCCCTCCACCACCACCCCCCTCCTACCCTCCCCCCTCCCTACCCCCTCCCCCCCCCTACCACCAACTGACTACCCCTTTCCCCGATTCACACTGACTCGCGTCCCTTGCACGGATTGTTTGGCGGGTCAGCCGGGGTCCAGTGGTCACACATCGTGGACAAACACAAACAGGGACAGGCAGGAACGGAACCTTACTGCGCTGCACCACTCTGCAGACACTGCTGCCTCACCGCGTCGACGACGTCCCCACCCCTCAGCATTCTCCAGTCTGCTGGCGTTACTCACTCCTCCGCTACCCAGCCACCCTTCGCCATCACCCAGACGCCCCTTGTCATCATACAGACACCCGTCGTCATCCTGTCACCCAGCATCATAGACACCCCTCTTCATCCAGTCACCCAGCATCATACTGACAGCCTTCATCATCCTGTCACCCACCATCATACTGACAGCCCTCATCATCCTGTCACCCTGCATCATACAGACACCCCTCATCATCCTGTCACCCAGCATCATACAGACACCTGTCATCATCCTGTCACCCAGCATTATACAGACACCCCTCGTCATCCTGTCACCCAGCATTATACAGATTCCCCTCGTCATCCTGTCACCCAGAATCATACAGACACCCCTCATCATCCTCTCATCATGCATCATCCAGCCACCCATCATCATCCTGTCACCCAGCATCATACAGACACCCGTCATCATCCTGTCACCCAGCATCATACAGACACCCGTCATCATCCTGTCACCCAGCATCATACAGACACCCCTCAACATCCTGTCAACCAGCATCATACAGACACCCGTCATCATCCTGTCACCCTGCATCATACAGACACCCCTCATCATCCTGTCACCCAGCATCATACAAACACCCCTCATCATCCTGTCACCCTGCATCATACAGACACCCAGCACCATCCTGTCACCCCTCATCATCCTGTCACCCAGCATCATACAGACACCCCTCATCATCCTGTCACCCTGCATCCTACAGACACCCCTCACCATCACAGGTAGTGCTGCTCTTGCGGCTGCCTTAGCCGTGCACAGGTAAAACAACCAGAATCTTCCGCAAGGGATAATCAAGTACTGTATTAAGTAAACAGAAAAGGAAAACATCCAGCCACCACACATCGTCCAGCCACCCCTAGTCATCAAGCCACCCCTCATCACCAAACCACCCCTCGTCATCAAGCCACCCCTCATCACCAAACCACCCCTCTTCATCAAGCCACCCCTCATCACCAAACCACCCCTCGTCATCAAGCCACCCCTCATCACCAAACCACCCCTCGTCATCAAGCCACCCCTCATCACCAAACCACACTTCGTCATCAAGCCACCCCTCATCACCAAACCACCCCTCGTCATCAAGTCACCCCTCATTATCAAGACACACCTCATCACCCAGACGCATCTCATGATTCAGATACATCTCATCATCCCGACACACCTCATTATCAAGACATACCTCATCATCCAGACACATCTCTCGCCAACCAGACACACCTCATCATCCAGACACCTCATCATCCATCCAGACACCTCATCATCCAGACACATCTCGCATCCAGACACCTCATCATCCAAACACATCTCGTCATCCAGCCATCCTTCACCGCCCTGTCACCCTTCCTTATCCAGCCACCCCTCCTCATCTCACCACCCTTCATCATCCAGCCACCCCTCCTCATCTCACCACCCTTCATCATCCAGCCACCCCTCCTCATCTCACCACCCTTCATCATCCAGCCACCCCTCCTCATCTCACCACCCTTCATCATCCAGCCACCCCTCCTCATCTCACCACCCTTCATCAGCATCTCCTTCTGTCGTCTCAGCACCTGTATCTGTGACGCAGCTCCTGCGGCTGGGCAGGTACCACGGATGCAGAAATAAACTGATACATGTCCCCTTTGCTGAGAATACGGAAGTATCGAAAGTTCCTTCTGTTAACTAAGTGCGCGTGGAGTAGATCAGACACGCAGTTTGGCATACTTCGCCTACCGTACTGTCAGGAATTCTACCTTTCAAATTGCTGACTTTCCGGTCCAGAGTCTTGTTTCCCTCTGTTCTCTTCACACGTAAACTTATACAGGAACGAGAAATCAATCTTATGTTTGTGATCTGATGAATATTGTTTCGCACCGATATGACCTTCGCGGCTGGGTAGACGTAAAATATCAAGTTAATAATTACAAGCAAAGGTCGTTGTACAGCCGGCTAAGCAAATATGTGTGGCTATATGAGCTTTGCTATAAGTAACTATTGTAGCAATATTATAGTCGGTAAGATTTTTTTGAAAGAGGAAACAGCCCATAACTAGTAAAATAAGAAAAAGAAGACTGATGACCTCGAATCTAAAAAAGACGAATAAGTTCAAAACGACTGCAACGGCTACTATTTAGCGCATTTCTACAGCACCACTCCCAGAGAAGTATTTGGACTCCTAGCGCTTCACAAATTCCCTACAAAGTGCACTTTTCAACGCAGACAGAAAGGTTAAATAATAACGAGAGAGAGAGAGAGAGAGAGAGAGAGAGAGAGAGAGAGAGAGAGAGAGAGAGAGAGAGAGAGAGAGAGAGAGAGAAGAGAGAGAACAAGCAAGCAGAGAGCGACACACACGCACGCACGCAGACACACACACACACACACACCACACACACACACAGCATTCGCGTGGCAGCACACACACACACACACACACACACACACACACACACACACACACACACACACACACACACACACAACACTCGCACGCACGCGTGTATATATATATATACAAACACACAAACATCACAGTCAGCTCTACCAATGAATACGATACAACAATAACAAACACAGCGCTAGTAAGTAATAGCGCCAATGATGCGGACCATAACAACGATCATAAAAGAATGACGGCAACATTTACAGCAACAATAATCATCCGATAATGACCAGCAAAGCTAACGACAACGCCCAGTGCAAGAAACGGCACATTCCTAGAAACCATACCTAACGACAAGTCTAGAAGAAGAAGGAGAAGAAGAAGAAGAAGAAGAAGAAGAAGAAGAAGAAGAAGAAGAAGAAGAAGAAGAAGAAGAAGAAGAAGAAGAAGAGGTGGGGGTGGAGGAACATTAATAAGGCTATAAAAAAATAAACAAACAAAAGAATAACATATGACACCTGCATGACTTAATTACGATCATCATGCGAGCAAGAAACACAAGACCAGAGATAGATAGATATACATAATCCGCTACAGTCACGTCTTCTAAACATGCATGCCAACTCCAAATCGAACTGTAGCCTAGTGTTAGAAAAGATTTCGTAGCTGAAGTTCAGCTGTCAGTGTCCTTGTATATCCGGATCGTCGGAGACGAGCACCAGATTGCCGTGTTACATAGAGGAAGCAGACCCTCTCAAGCGACTTAACCGTCTTATCGTCTTAAAATACTCTTCGTTTTGTCAGTGAGGGTAATTTTGCTTCCGTGTTTCAGGGCGCTCTGACACAGTCACGGTCTCAATGTCAGGGTCGTCTAGCCACCAATCTCCCCCTTTCTACGCCAGGGTAAATACTACAATTTCGTGAACCTTGAAGACGTTAATTTTTTATGGTGTGACAACAGCAAAACACATCGCAATACACTTCCAAAATTTAACGGGGTCCGGATGGTTAAAAAGTAGTTTTATTGAAACCCGAATCGCATGTATTCAAACATGCTCACATAATTATGAGAAACCGAGAACAACCGAGAACAAAACCTAGATATGCTTTGAAAAATAGTCTCAGCTGAATTTAGATACTTATCTATCATGTAATTCGTTTATTCATATATAAAAATATTCCATCGTTTAATTCCTTCATTTGTTTTTCATTCAGAATGGCAGATAAGTAGATAATAAACTGTTTTAACGCCTAGTCAACATGGCAAATGAACTGGTTTTTAACGCCCAGTCAACCAGTACAAAGACTTTTTTAGTTCATTCCGTCAAGCACATCGGGTCCTCTCAGGACGATGAAGATTCTGTGGCAGATTTGACTCAGGCAGATTGGCCAGTAAGTACTACTGACTTCCAGAGTACTTGACTGCTCAATTTGCCATATGTATTAAAACAAAAAGCTGGATTCGTCCTCACTAGAAAGTGCAAGGAGCCACTGAATATAATACGGGGTCTTGTGGGTATGGAAACAGGCCTGAACAGAAGGAAACACGTACTCGCTCGCCCGCGCACACACTCACACACACCATTACAGCCACCACACACACACACACACACACACACACACACACACACACACACACACACACACACACACACACACACAACAAAGCAAAACAAAATTTTAAAAAAGATAGGCTAGAGGTGGTCTTCCTAAAACCATCATGGAATATCGCATCAAAGTACAATGATAAAGTATTGCGGTGGCTATCAAGGGTGTTTTTTTCTTTTTTTTCTTTTTTTCTTTTTCTTCTTCTTCTTTTTTAACTCGCCATTTCTTCTGGACAATGACTACACTGATTCAAAGCAAACAGAAATCGTCTCCCTCAAACTGGCACAATAACCCTTTCCGAAAAGCCACACAAAGAAAAAAGAAAGAGAGAGAAAGAGCAAAAAACAAAACAAACAAAAAAGCCAAGGTGAAAGACATCGGCAGTGGCAGTGAAAACTCAAAGCCTATTACAAAACACAAGTTCTACGAACAGTTTCACCTCGTACAGAAAATACCACACAAGTTACAATTCGAACGCAACATTGAAAAACTGCCCCCTACCATTCTACCAGTATTTACATCTGAGCTACGCGCAAACAATTTTTTCTCTCAAAACATCACAGACTTGACATCAAAAGAAAGAAATTCAATATGGCGTGTAAAAACATAATCAAATCCAAAGAGGACAGATTGGCCACGCAACCAACGCGAACCTTGTTGACCCTCCCTCTGGCTAAAGCGGTCCAGCAATTGCTGAGAGTGGACTCAGATAGCGAGCGGCCGAACACTGGCTCTGTTCTGTTTTTCTTTTCTTTTTTCTTGTTGTTTTTTTTGTTTTTTTTTGGGGGGGGGGGGGGGGGGTGGCCTTTTTGTTTCCTTCTCCTATAGGTTATTCATTTCGGAATACGAAAACACTTCTGTTTTGTTTTTGGTCAAGAGTAACGACATTTTATCCAACTATTGATATTTTTTTTAATGATTTTTTTTATTGATTTTTTTTAGCTTCCTTTTTTTCTTCTCTCTCTCTCTCTCTTTGACATTGAGTAATGCACTAACAACAACTACGACAAAACAGCAACAACAACAAACAAACAAACAAAAACGAAATCAAAACAAAACAACAACAACAACATCAAGAAGCCGACAACCCTAAACAAGTTTAAGATACGTTAACGTAATGCAGTAATAATGCTAGACTCAAAACCCTCGCTTCTATCTGTTATAAATTACTCATTGACACTGCTGGAACTGTTTTGTCGTTGACACCATAGTCTTTGTTTTCCGAGAAGCCATATGCGTAAAAATCGAAGAAAAAACAAACATTCCAAGACAGCAAAACAGGAAATGTTCCACTGTTTCAGAGCTTGACTGCATGTTACAAACATATTATCGCTGTTAAAATCTAAACCGGGTAGACTCAGAGTATAAGCACCCAAAATCTGTTATTAACCACTCAAAGCGGAAGGCAAAAATCATTGAAGTGTGGAGATAAGATTTATTTTTAAATATGGCTTACAAAACACACGCAAAAATCTAGCAAAAAATAAAATAAAATAAAACAAATATATAAAACAAATTGACAGTTGTTCAGAGTTGTCTTTCTAGGGCCAAACACATATGAAGAGTAGCTACAGTACGCCTGCACGCACGCACATACACAGACACACACGCACACATACTCATACACACACACACACACACACACACACACACACACACACACACACACACACACACACACACACACACACATCACAATGACAGAATGAATGATTGTGCTGCATTCAGTAAATGTAAGTACAAAACATGTCAAACTGTAATGATGGATGTAATATTTATATGGGAAAAAAAAGAAAAAAAGAAAAGAAAAAACGTTTTAGGGAAAGAAGTAGAAATGAATGTGTGAAAATCGTATTGTATTGTGGAGGAGGGGTGCATATTTTACGAATAAAAGTCCCACAACGACGTGCTTGAAAAAAAGAAGTAAATACAGCTAAACCCGAATAGTGTCTAATCCTGGCTTACTCATTTGAACACATTACAGCAATACCACAGAAGCTGAAAGCCAGCGCGGTTGTTAAAGAATGAAATTCGCCATTGACTACTCAAAGCACAGCGCAAAATCCATCATGCGTGGTAATACACAGTGACGAAAAGCTGTAACAGTTAACGAACAACATTCATTGAAAATCTCGTTGAAAGAGCGGCGCATAACATGTTAATGAACATTTACAGGTAAATGGTTTAGTTTTGTGTATCGATCACATTTTTGTTACATCTCTCATGACAATGGATGACGTGGAAGACGACGAACGGTGAGGGTGATAACAATGATGACACTGACTGATGAACATGATGATGACGGCCATCATGACAATCCTAAACGAACAAGAAAGAGTCAGGGAGCGTAAACAAGTGAAAAAGGGGGCGTTGGAGTACCCCCTCCACACCCCCACACCCCTCCACACCCAATCCGTATTGCTCCGGGTAAACTTCGACAAATGTTGAAAGCTGCGCTCAGAATGAAGGCGATATTTCTGCTGGATTAGTTGGCATATATAAAAATCGACTTGATCACGAATATTGTGTTATGGAGCATCTTGTACACACACGATGACATATCACCCTAAAGAAGAAAGAAGAAATTAAAGGGTGCGGAGGGGGGGGGGGCGGGGCGGGGGCGGAGGGGTCATTGAAAAAAAAGCTACTCACCCCGCTTGCCTTTCTTTTTCACATCACGCCATGAGGGCATGAGCAATGCAGACGACACATTTTCGTTGTGGACATTGTTCAGAATGCTCACTTCCAGCTTATGGTTATCAAGTGATAACAAATGAATAAATTCTCCTGAAGGACAGTCCTCAAGCAAGCTCCTGGCTGCTTTTGTTGTTGGCACGACGCTTGTGTTCACTACAGTTTTGATGAGAAAGTACCGCGAAATGGGAGAAGCAGACGACATTTTGTCGACACACTAGCCATTACTTGTTTTCAAAGCTGAAGAGCGCTTTAAGGTCAGCCTCTTTTTACAACCAAGTGTTGCAAGAGCTTATACTTGTTTATAATTGGAGAGAGAAAAAAATCAAACCAAACATTAAGACTCCTTAAAAAAAAAAAGAAAAAAAAAAAAAGAAGAAAAAAAATGCATGATCACTGAAAGAACATTTTGGTTGCAAAACTAAAATTGACACTGTTCGGGTTTTGTTATGACAAATCGCGGGTTTGGCTTTGTCACAAACGATTTTCTCAAGTACGAACAGAATTCATACGCAAACGGTTGACGACAAGGGGTAGGTATGTAGTGTTGCTTAATGTCCTCAGATGTCAGTTGACGTATTACGGACAAGCTGAGACCAATGCCGAAGCACGGTTCAATCTAGCTTTACGTCCACGGAAACCAGAAGGCTCGTTAGGACGGACAGCCCAGGACGGCCACCTCGACTCTCACACAGCTCCTGAACTATGCCGACAAGGGGTACCCAGACGATTGTATAAGACACTTCGTTATCGCGAATTTTAAAGGCGTTGGTGTCAGGGCGTACAAAAATAATTACTATTTACAATCGTAAACGTATATATACTTATTTTCACTGTGCATTCACATAAAGTAACCCCAACACTCACACACACACACACACACACACACACACACACATGCACACACTTCCAGCAGAACAAAAAGTTTCACGTAGGCTACAGATCAGTACAACACTGAACAGATAGAAATTATTCTCTCTCTCTCTCTCTCTCTCTCTCTCTCTCTCTCTCTCTCTCTCTCTCTCTCTCTCTCTCTCTCTCGATGTTTCTTTTTTAATATAATAATAATAATAACGAGTCCAATTTTCCCCCACACTGGTTGATAGCCATATGATACTAAATGGGTTGGGTGTAACAGAGAATTAATTAATTTTTAAACGGTCACTCTGTTCAACTGTGCAAGCTATATTGTATCACAAATGATCATTAATTTTCTAACGTTGATTGTCTTTATGCCGACATTCTAGCCAGTTCATCTCTTCAGTACATGATGAAATACTTAACTTGTACATGATGAAATATGACGTTTTTGACAGTTGATCGAAGACGCGTCAATAAAAACGCTCGATTAAAACATAGCAAAATATTTATATTGCCTACGGTACGTATTCACCCAGGCTTTAAGCAATGCAGTGTATTATAATCTGTGGAGTAACTTTCTTTTTTTTAAAAGGAACTAACCTTGTGAATGGAGAAGAAGATACCAAAATATTCACATAAGACACAGATTTTCATTTAAATGTTCCGTAGATTTTATGTCGAGTTTACAAAACTATTTTCCCCCCAGTGCACCCCAGCAGCATCTCCGACCTCTGGAGGACAAACATGGACGAAGTTGCGGTATGCGACAGACGGACTATGGCACTTGGTGGTGTTTTGAAAATCCCACCCCGTTCATTGTAACTAGAGGAATTGGATTTCGAAATATGATCTTAAGTCAATTAGGTAACAGTCAAGTAAACATATTGCTTTTGTGTTTCCTGTACTTGTTTGTTGAACTTATGATTACAATTATGAACGATAGCAGTCATTCTTTTTTTTTCTTTTTTTCTTTTTTAATGATTACGATGTATGAATAAATTTTGTTTAAACCAGTTAGAACAAAATCTTGTTTTCACAAGTTGGACAACATCTTTAAATTTTTGCAGGTTGTTTAATCACACAAGTGCTCTTGGTTTTATTCCGTTATCTGTATTATAACGTTCAACACAGCAGAGCACAACATGGCACGGTATAACACAAAAATGCATTACAGCCCAACACGGCGCAGCACAACACAATGCATAACACAACGCAATGCAGCACAACGCAACACAACTCAATGCACAACACGGTAAAACAACACGGCACAACACAACACAACCAAACACAACAAGTAAAATTCTGCACATCAGAATGCAACGCAACGCTTCGCAATTTAACACAATAAACAACGCAACACTAGGCAGCTCAACACAACGACATCGAAAAACACAACAACAAAAAACGGAAACTCAACAAAACAGCTGCGTTGTAAACTGCCGTTGACCTAGCACACACACACACACACACACACACACACACACACACACACACACACACACACACACACACACACACACACACACACACACACACACACACACACACACACACACACACACACACACACACACACACACACACACACACACACACACACACACACACACACTCATATGCATACACGCACGCACCCGCACGCACACGCGCACGCACACACATACACACACACTCATGCATACACGCACGCACACGCACGCACACACGCGCGCACGCACGCACATACACATACGCATACACGCACACACATACACACACACACTCATGCATACACACAGGCACACGCACGCACACACGCACGCACACACATACACACACACTCATGCATACACGCACGCACACGCACGCACGCACACATACACACACACGCACGCACGCACGCACACACATACACAAACACACACACACACACATACGCGCGCGCACACACACACACACACCACACACACACACACACACACACACACACACACACACACACAAGGCGACACAGCAAGCGCGAGCGGTGCGGTCAGTACAGCGCATTGACGGGCAATTTCCTGGGCCAACAAAAAGGCCAGCCGTGGCCACGCGACAGGAGCGGAGTGGTGCAAAACACACAGTCAACAGTATCGTTGACACGGGCGTGTTGCACGAGCACTTCACAGTGCTGACGGGTCACGCTTCCTAAAGCTGCCGTCAAGAGAAGTAATCGAGAGTAATCCGATTGTCCTAAACGATTCTAATCGCTTCAGTAAAACGATCTGCGCCAGTCTTCCATGGTTGTCTCGCAGTGAAACCGAGGTCGAGTTTTGATCAGGGGTGTATGGCGTTACATATCGAATAATTAATGGTTCAAAAATCTGAAGCAAGAGTGACTGCTAGCGTTCTAAAGCAAGATCTAACATACAACAACAAGATAGCTCTACCACAAACACATAGGTGATTTAGCTTTTCATCTCATTTTTCATCGTTTTTCGCCATTCAACTGCTGTTTAACTGTAGTTTTGTAGCTTGATAGAAGGGATTACCCCGATAAATTTGCAGATTGTGTTTTTGTCTTAATAAATAGCGTTCTTTTGAACCTTTTTATGTGTTTGGATCTAATTACTGGTTCGTAATATATCTATTTTATATCAGTGTTAATTATGCAGTGTGATAGATAGAAGTCATTTCAAGCAATTCAGAATCATGTAAAGGTAGGAGATATACATTTCGATTTGGCTTTGAGGAACATTGTGATGAAACAGAGCAGCAACAACAACAACAACTGCATCAAAAACAGCAACAAAACAGTACAGCACAGCAAAAATAGTTACGGGAACAAGTAACCCCATGTGCATTCTTTCTGCATCAGTGTGTTAGTGTTAGTGTTAGTGTTAGTGTGTGTGTAGTGTAGTGTGTGTGTGTGTGTGTGTGTGTGTGTGTGTGTGTGTGTGTGGTGAGAGAGAGAGAGAGATGTGGGGGAGAGGAGAGAGAGAGAGAAGAGAGAGAGAGAGAGAGAGAGAGAGAGAGAGAGAGAGAGAGAGAGAGAGAGAAAGAGAGATTAACGAACCAATAACAAATTAATGCACGAAAGCAGATTAATGAACGAATTAAATTATCGTTGAATGAATGGTTAAACGAAGCACAGAAAGAAAGAGACGAAAAAAAGAAAGAAAAGAAAAAACCAAACATGCTCAAAGAAACATGACAGGAAAGAGACAATGGACTGCATGGAATCGCCTATTTTTACAACAGCAATGGTAATGATTATTATTGGTTATTTGTACAAGCAGTTGCTGGATAGTAATAAAACCACCACCACCACCACCATAACAGAATCAAATTT
>JABMCL010000728.1:975000-977500 GCA_018857735.1 Alviniconcha marisindica | reverse complement strand
TGACAACGGATGAGCACCCACGCATTATATCCTAGCAACTGAGTACCCAATTGACAATGGATCAGTACCAAAACATTCTGAGTCATAAAGTGACAATGGGTAAATACCCAAAACATTCTGTGTCATCAACTGACAATGGATGAATACCCAAAGATTCAGATTGTGTCATCAACTGACAATGGATTAATACCCAAAGATTCTGTGTCATCAGCTGACAATGGCGGATAAGTACCCAAACATTCCGTGTCATCAACTGTCAATGGATAAGTACCCATAGAGTCTGTGTCGTGTTTTTGTTGTTGTAAATTTCTTTTTTTCATTTTTTTCATTTAGAAAAACAAAACAATTTCAGCCGTTTTTGTGTTTAGAATGTGATGGCGGATTTTGTGAACGACGCAACATGGACGTCTGGAACAAATCTGGAATCACGTACGTGCTAGCGTGTTCAGTAATATCAAGTAATTAATGGAAAAGATTAACACAAAAACGAAACAAAACAACAACAGCAAAAACAACTACGAAATAGAAAGCGGGACTAAAGATAAGATTTTTTTTTTAAAGGTAAAAATTTAAAACAAACTTCGTCGTAATTAATGCATAATGGTTCCCGACAGTGGTGTTCAGTGGTAAACCTTTCATTCAGCGTGTCACAGTCTACACGCTTAAAGTGCTTCGGACGCGCCGAAGTCCCCCCACAAAGAGTTCAGAGCCGGACGTGAAGGTCCAGCCATGAATGAGTATCGTACGTGATTACGTGCTATCACAGCTGTTTCTGTTTTGTTGCTTTGTGCTTGTAGACCTTCGTCCGGCGCTGACAAAGCCGTGTCCACGGACAATATTCCAGACACGTGGAGAGAACCACGAGTCCGGTTCCGCAGACGTCATGCAGGCAGCCTCTGACCACCGCCTGCCAGAGCTGGGTGCTGCCGGTTAGCTGACCACGACCGCATCACGTAGTATAAGCAAGAAAGTAACAAAAGAGAAGGAAGCGAACGGGACACGAGACTCGACGAAAACAAAAACGAGGAAAGAGGGACAACCCCCCCCCCCCCCCCCCCCCCCCCAAAAAAAAAAGAAGAAGATTTACACTTACCTTAAATCTTCAGCATCCATTGAGCCGTCTCCGTGTCTCTGAGCAACTCGCACGAATTCGTTATTCGACTTTCACCTTCATGGCAGCCCCCAAGCCTTGGTATAGTCCCCCCCCCCCCCTTCCTTCCCCTCCTCCCCTCCCATTCACCCTCACCCCGCACTCCCCTATACACAGCCCAGCCAGAGTTGGTCTCGAGCGCTCCGCGTGGAGTTGAAGCTGAGGCAGCGTGGTGCGTCACCAGGAGCGTATCCACCACAGGGCTGGAGCCTTCCTTTTGAACACTGCTCACTTCTGCTAGTTCCCTCCTTATTGTGGTCCCTGCATACTGTGATTGCGGGACGCACCTCGGAGATCGGGTGCTGGGGTACGCACACACAAACCACACAATGTATCACCTCCGGATTACCATGGTGCTGGGTCGTCGTCAAGTATATCCGATTACTTTTGCGCTTGCACTTGAATAGCGCAGAAGAGAAATACGAAATTATCCATTACTTTCTCTCTCTCTCTCTCTCTCTCTCTCTCTCCCCCTCTCTCTCTCTCTTTCAAGACCTCCTCACAACCACCAGGGACAACGTCGACTTGGCGGCAGCGGTAGAAGCGAAGATGAGAATAAAGATCCTGGAATTTTAGGAGGAAAGGGTGGCCTGTCCTTGTCACTTGCACTTTGTTGAATTTTGCTCGCCTTTTAACTGTGATGAGGGTACATTTTTCTCTACACAACGTTTCGCTTGTGGGCAAGTGTGGTGGGGATGCTGGAATAATGACAATTTTTTTTTTTTTTTTAATACAATGTAGTAACAAACAAAAATATAATGAAAAATTCAAGGGAACACGTTTTTTTCTTTTTTCTTTCTTTTCTCTCTCTCTAAAAATTAGAAAAGAAACACTTTTCTTAGAAACAATATCACTGACAGAGAAATGTTTCCAGAAAACCAAGGATCTTGACCACAATGGGGTTTATGATTTTCTTACATCCTACAGAACACACGTATCAATTGGGTACTCCACCACACGCACGTCTTTGGCCTTCAAACGGGTATCCCAGGCTGTGGGTGAAGTGAACACGCTAGTCGTTGTCAACGTCGTGTCTGGCGGCGGTGTGAATCAGGAACCCCCTTCTCCGGCCTGGCCGAGAGAGAAGGACCCCGCCAGGCAGGCATGCACCAGCACGGGGAGGACGTGGTCCTTGCAGACTTCACAATTAACACGTAGTGCACGTCCTACCCCCATGAGGCTTTTCACTCCTCTTTCCCCCACCGTCCTTGTCTTGGTAGAAAGTGATCTAGACAGAGGATGGGTGGGGGGGGATGGGGTGGGGTGGGGGGGTTGCTGATCGAGGGCTGGGCGAAGGAGCGAGCACTTCTTCTTCAGGTTGCCGTGAACGTGCTCGTGGGAAAGATGAAT
>JABMCL010000728.1:955000-970000 GCA_018857735.1 Alviniconcha marisindica | reverse complement strand
AAGATACAAGTTGGCCTGAAAATGTAGACAATGTGGAAATATTTTTATCTGAATGCTCGGTGTAGTTGTTCTATGAACAGTTATAAAAACAAAAACAAAAGCACTTTTTTCTTTTTGTTTTTGTTTGTTTTTGTTTTTTTGGTTTCTGTTCAGAGCTCAGGATCTGTGTGAAAGTGGATGTGGTCATCCTGGGCTCCCCGCCCCAACAGTCCTTATGGTCTCTGAGGACGTAAAGCAACACTGAAGAAGTCCAGCGAACAGAGCTCATGAGCTGTGTGAAAGTCGAGACTTCCGTCGTGGGCTCACTGTCTCTAACAGTCCTTATGGTCTCTGTGGACGTAAAGCAACATTGAAATTGATTTTTGTTTTGTTTTGTTTTTGTAAGGCGTCAGGCTGTTTTGTTTGCTTTGTTTTGTTTTTGTTTTGCTTAGAATTAAGCTCCGCAGGGCGCAGCCATAATGGTCCGCTCTTTACCGATGAAGAGCGGAAAAGGACTGGCTTGCGACATATTTGAAACTTTTGCCACACATGCTGGCCTTGTTCATGACGTCACTGACACAGGCCGCTGGGCACGAATGTTTTTGCGACTATTAAACATCGAACTTTAAGAACTAGGACAAGATAGAGCTCGTGATGTTTCTTCGGTTCGGATCCACTATAAGAGGCTAGAGTTACGATAGTGCTTGAGGATTTGAGAGACTACAGTTATAATACTGCTTGAAGGGGCTTGAAGGTTACATTCTTTTTAATTTGGCGACTGCTTTTAGTATCATCATTAGAACATTTTCGGAACTTAATTTGCGAATTATAAAACAAAAGCTGGCTATGAAAGCATTTACACACACACACACTCACAGACACACACACACACACACACACACACACACACACACACACACACACACACACACACACACACACACACACACACACACACACACACACACACACACACACACACACACACACACACACACACACACACACACACACACATTCGCACGCACGCACGCACGCACACAAACACACACACGCAAAGGATTAAGAATTAATTGGTGCTGATTTGTTTTTTAATTTATTTATTTTTTAAATTGGGGGGCGGGGGGGGGGGGGGGGAGATCTTTTTTAATTAATAAAACACTGCGAAACAATGCAAATTTTCGGGCAAAAAACAGGGTTTTTCAAAGCAACGAACAAACAGATAATCTATATATATGAAAACGACTGTAAAGTAGAAACCATTCATTTGTAGGCGTTGAGTGTATCTGCGAAGATCATCATGTCAATGTATCTCGTGCACCAAGAAGGTTCTTTAAAAAGAACTGACAGTCGAACGACTCAGATCTGTTAGCCGGCTCGGTCCAGCGGTAAGGCGTTAGGCTGGTAAACAGACGGACGTGAGTTCGACTCCTCTTCGGCTCTCCTTTCTCTTCCAAAGTTGTGGTTCATGGACATTGTCTGAACGTGGCTTTGTTCTACCACGATGAATAAAACATTAAAGTGACTCACATCGCTGCCCATCTTAAAGGAACTACAGACCCTAATTATAAAATAAAAAATAAAATAAAATATAACTCATCGAGCGCTCGAAACAGGAGAAAAGAAAAAGATCTGCAGTAAAAACAACAACAAAAATTACCATTCAAAGTACCGCTGTTTTAGTATTGATTTTTATCAGTTGTCACTCATGCTTTTTTTTCACGCGCGTTTTTGCGCTTTCTTCCACGTTTTAGTTTGACGTTATTAAAGTGTTTTTGACGTCACGGATAGAACACCAGAAGCTCTGTTTTGCGTACAGGTCAGAGTGGAAATACGTATACAATTTTCATTTATCTCCTTGGAGTGAACTTCTGATTGCGTATTGCTGCTTATTAGAATAGGGGTGATCTATTGGATTAACTCGAGGTTGTTGTTTTTAGTTTTTTTGTTTTGTTTTTTAGCCCACTGTAAATAGTCATGGGGCCGGCGGGAGGGTGTGGGGGGGTGGGGGGTGGGGGGGGGGGGGCGGCGTAAAATTAGCTGGCAATGAAAAAATAATTGCTACAGAAACATTATGGCTGAGAAAGAAAAGGCCTTATTCACATTCGGTGTAATAACGCTCCATCATGCCCCCACGAAAAGAAATACCGTCCATATGCCAAATGACCATCGGGCCATGTACGTAATATACATTGATACGCGTACGATTCAGTCCATTTCAGTTCCAGATGGTATCTATGCGCTCGGAAAAGCCCATGCGCGCTCCACCCCAGTCTCTGAGACGTTTTCCCAGCGTTTCCTTTCCAAACGGTTCTGTTGTTTATGTGACTGATGATGGCTCTCTCTCTCTCTCGTCCTTTGAAGGAAGGTCGTCCAGCGCTTCCTCTTTCCACGCCTCTCTCTTCCAGACGGTGATGCTCGCAGCCATTGTCTAATCCGTGTTGCTGTGTGTGTGTGTGTGTGTGTGTGTGTGTGTGTGTGTGGTGTGTGTGTGTGTGTGTGTGTGTGTGTGTGTGTGTGTGTGTTTTGTGTGTGTGTGTGTGTGTGTGTGTGTGTGTGTGTGTGTGTGTGTGTGTGTGTGTGTGAGAAAGAGAGAGAGAGAGAGAGAGAGAGAGAGAGAGAGAGAGAGAGAGAGAGAGAGAGAGAGAGAGAGAGAGAGAGAGAGAGTGAAAAAGTATGTTTATTAAGGTATTATTATGCCATTAATTCTCTTTCTTTGTGTAACATGCATACAACTTTATTGCCAAGTGTCAGTATGACGTTACTGCACAAGGACTGTTGCATGGTGTCAAGTACGCTCTCTCACACATTCAGGCCAATCAAAAAAAGACATGTTGCAGCAGCAACAACAACAACATGGGGGGGAAGGGGGGGGGGGGTAAATTCAATAATCAATAAATACATAAAAGCTCGAACCAGCGTTAAAACTGCACATTTCACATGAAAACTGCCTCCCTTTGAAGTCTACTTCATAAAAATGATTATGTCCTCCTGCTGAAAGCAGATATAAAAATGATCCCAAACATGTTTACTCACCCGACCGGCTTACTTTCGCGGCCCATTATTACCCCGTTTTCCTCCCCATCGTGGCCTTGACCACTTGACCCCAGTGAGTAAGTATTTATACAATCCTTATTTTTCTTTCTTTAAGGTTTAAAACGCTTTGAGTTACTGAAATCGCTCTTTAAATTCTCTATTATTTAATTATAATAATTATAATTGTTATTATTATTATCATCATCATCATTATTATTATTGTTTTTGTTTGTTTGTTGGTAATTGTTGTTGTTGTTGTTGTTGTTGTTGTTGTTGTTGTTGTTGTTGTTCTTCTTCTTCTTCTTCTTCTTCTTCTTCTTCTTCTTCTTCTTCTTCTTCTCCTTCTTTTACTATCGCCCTGATATAACGGCACCGGTTGACTGGGCGTAAAACACCAACTTACTTACTTACTTTTTCTTCTTCTTCTTCTTCTTCTTCTTTATAGACATAAAGTGTTTCCTCTTGTTTTTTCGTTTTTATTGTTGTTATTTTTTTGTTACGTCTCATTTATTGATAGCGAAGTGAAATTGTTCGTCCGCCATACATTGTGTGTTTTTTCCAACTGTAAGAGCTCATCGCCTATAAGCTATAGCTTGTTGATGAGCACATAATGATTTTTTGCATCTTTATTTCGTCTCGAATAAATTTTGTTTAAACCAAGAAGAAGAAGAAGAAAAACAACAACAACAGCAACAACAGAAACAACAACAGCAACAATAATGATGATGATGATGATGATGGTGACGCTGATGCTGATGCTGATGATAATAGTAATAACAATTATAATTATTATAATTAAATAATACAGAATTTAAAGAGCGATTTCAGTAAAACCTCCACACACACACACATACACACCCAGTGTTTGTTGTTGTTGTTGCTGCAACATGTCTTTTTTTGATTGGCCTGAATGTGTGAGTGAGCAATTTCAGATTTCCCAATGAAATTCCTCGTGTTGGCAAGCTTGTACTAATATTTCTGCATGTTGACAAGGGCAGTAAGCATTAAATGCTGCTGCTACTGCTGCTGCTGCTGCTATTTACTGAACTGATCATACCAAATGTGAAGAGATATATCAATGCGGTCGCTTAAAAAAAATCAAAAATCAAAACTAAACCTCCATGAATCTCTGGGGAGGAGCGCTCAGTATTCACCTCAAAGTAAATTATGCGATACCGATTTTCGAACTTGGCTGAAGTTTTCTTCACTCTGATTCTGCCGATGTTCTCGCCCCCCCCCCCCCCCCCCCCCCTCCATCTCCCCCCCCCCCTTCCCATCTCCCCCCCCCCCCCCCCCCTTCCTCTCCCCGCCTTCCACTTCTCTGACGTAAAGGTCCATTCACCTTTTTAATCAAAAGTCTCATTAATATGATGACAGAAGGATATATGTACTTCTGTCAGTCACTGTAATTAGCAGCAACAGCACATTAAGTAGCGACCATTGGCAGCAGACTTCAGTTAGATTGGAATCTAATCCTACGGCGCTTTGGGTCCCTTCGTGATTTGTCCTGGGGTGAACCTATGCGTTGACCCGGCGTTAAAATGGAAGAACTAGCTATTATCATCATCATCATCATCATCATTATTGCTGTTGTTATTTTGTTGTTGTTGCTGAGGTGAACATATGCGTTGAGCGGACGTTAAAATCGAAGAACTAGCTATCATCATCATCATTGTTGTTGTTGTTGTTGTTGTTATTTTGTTGTTTTTGCTGAGGTGAACCTATGCGTTGAGCGGACGTTAAAATCGAAGAACTAGCTATCATCATCATCATCATCATCATTGTTGTTGTTGTTATTACAGTTATTTTGTTGTTTTTGCTGAGGTGAACCTATGCGTTGACCGGACGTTAAAATCGAAGAACTAGCTATCATCATTATCATTATCATCATCATCATCATCATTGTTGTTGTTATTGTGTTATTTTGTTGTTGCTGCTGCTGCTGCTGTTGCTGCTGTTTTTGTTGCTGGTATGATCAGTTAAACCCCAGATAACGACGACAAAAGTCTGCGGCAAAAATCTCCTCAGTTTCCCGTGCCGAAGGCCCCGGCAATCAGCCCCAGATCGGCCTTCAAACCACAGCAATTAGCACAGCGGAGACGTCAAGGAAATGGCGTCAGCAGCACGTGCCACGCGCTGGAACCTTTCCCCACCAAGCAATCAGAGCCCCGGCCCACTTTCCCCGCTCCCCTTCATAAAGTCCCTGGACCCCTCGGAAACCTATTCGTGAAGGAAATATTCAAACGCCATGACGAGAGAGGGCCATGGTCGTCAACAACATCACGTCTTGGGCACGGAGGCGGTCGGGAGAGGAAATTTGTCGCGAGAACATCTAGGCGTCGAAGATTTTCGCGAACTGATGTCACGTCCGCGGATTTTCAAAGCGCTCGTTTTTAAAGGATAGGTTTCTGGTGGCGGTCTTTTGAGTTGCCCTGTAAATGAGGGCTTCGATGGCTTGCGCTTGGTCTTTCTTTCTTTCTTTTTTCTTTCTTTTTTTTCTTTTCTTTTTCTTTTTCTTTTTTTCTTTTTCTTTTTCTTCTTCTATTTCTCTCTCTCGCTCTTCTTCTTTTTTTCTCCTCCTTTTTTCTTCGCTGCAATTCGAGGGCTCTTTCAGCCTCTTCTTTTCTCTTTTCCTTCTAAGCTGTGAAGGTTTTAACCATCGAGTAAGTGTCCTCTCGCGCTTCTTTTCTCTGTCGCGGATTGGTCTTGGGTGGTTTCTTGTTGAAGAACTGTCCTACGTCTTTTGAGAAGCAGGTTCAAGTAAAGACTGCATACGACTGTCGAACGGAAAGGGTAAACAGACTCGGCCGTGAAAACAAAGCAGATTTCTTCTTCTTCTTCTTCTTCTTCGTTTTCTTTTTAACTGATTCACGGGGATTGTTGGGGAAGACATGTATCCCGTTTCTGTTAAATGCTCGCCCTTAAATGGTTTAGAGGAGACGTTTTACACACGTATCAGTACTTCTTTATTGTTGTTGTTGTTGTTTTGTTTGTTTGTTTGTTTGTTTTCTCAATCAAAACAAATTACAAAATAAACCTTTGTCGGGAATGACGACCCGCTTTTGATGGCAGTAAAGGTGCATGGTCTCTAAATCATCGAATAAACGTTTTCTTTCCGTTTTCAATGGAACGATTACAGTTTTAATGTAAATGTGCAGGGATGACCATACTGAACCTGTTCCAACGTTGACAGTCAAATAACTATTTAACATAAAGGACTAATATATTTTTGATTAAATAACCTTTTGTTTGTTATTGTTGTCGCTGTTACGCGTGTATGAATGTCTTCTTCTTTTTTAGAATTAATTCTTCTTCTTCTATCGCCTTGATATAACTGTACCGGTTGACTGGGCGTAAAATACCAACTTACTTCTTCTTCTCCTTCTTCTTCTTCTTCTTCTATCGTCCTGATATAACCGTACCGGTTGACTAGGCGTAAAATACCAACTTATTTTCTTCTTCTCCTTCTTCTTCTTCTTCTTCTTCTATCGTCCTGATATAACCGTACCGGTTGACTGACTAGGCGTAAAATACCAACTTACTTTCTTCTTCTTCTTCTTCTTCTTCTTCTTCTTCTTCTTCTTCTTCTTCTTCTTCTTCTTCTAATAAGACCTATATTTTGAAACTGTCAACCGATACTATTCTCTAGATTATCATATTGGAGTACTCTGTAATCCGTTAGGCAAGCGTGTACACTTTGGTATACACATTGATGTTCCTTATTTCAAATGATTATATGATTATATATCTTAAAGTAAGTCTTCATAATGTCTTGGTATAGTTCGGCTGCTGTGTGTGTGTGTGTGTGTGTGTGTGTGCGTGCGTGCGTGCGTGCGTGCGTGCGTGCGTGCGTGCGTGCGTGCGTGCGTGCGTACGTGCGTGTGCCTGCCTGCCTGCCTACCTGCCTGCCTGCGTGAGTGTGTGTTGTGTGTGTTGTGTGTGTGTCTGTGTGGTGTGTGTGTGTGTGTGTGTGTGTGTGTGTGTGTGTGTGTGTGTGTGTGTGTGTGGTGTGTGTGTGTGTGTGTGTGTGTGTGTGTATGTGTGTATGTATGTGTTGTGTGTGTGTGTGTGTTTGTGTGTTTATGTGTGTGTGTTGTGTGGTGTGTGTGTGTGTGTGGGTGCGGCGCGCGCGCGTGTGTGTTGTGTGTGTGTGTGTGTGTGTGTGTGTGTGTGTGTGTGTGTGTGTGTGTGTGTGTGTGTGTGTGTGTGTGTGTGTGTGTGTGGTGTGTGTGTGTGCGTGTGTGTGTGTGTGTGTGTGTGTGTGTGTGTGTGTGTGTGTGTGTGTGTGTGTGTGTGTGTGTGTGTGTGTGTGTGTGTGTGTGTGTGTGTGTGTGTGTGTGTGTGTGTTGTACGTGTTACGTAGTGTGTGTGTGTGTGAGTGTTTATGTGTGTGTACGATGTGTTTGTGTGTGTGTATGTGTTTATGTGTGTGTGTGTGTGTGTGTGTGTGTGTGTGTGTGTGTTGTGTGTGTGTGTGTGGTGTGTGTGTGTGTGTGTGTGTGTGTGTGTGTGTGTGTGTGTGTGTGTGTGTTGCAAAGATCAGATCCATGTGCATCTCAACTCGCCTCACGCTTTACGCGACGCTATCCTGTGTTGCCTTTATTAAACAAACATCTTGAACTCTTGCTGATTAGCTAACTTCTCGAACTGTCATTGATTGTCAGCTTGTCACCTTTGTCCTCCTCAGCCTCCTCCTCCGAGTCCATCTCCACCCTCCCCTGCCTCTCTCTCTCTCTCTCTCTCTGATGTATCAAATTTCACTCACTCACTCATACCTGTATGTATATAAATTATGCCTGTAATTTTATATTTATTCATCAGTAGCTACGCAAGGACTAGTTGTTAGACGGGTTTTTGACTGAACCTAAACTACAGTCCTTGTAAAATAAAGTTTTGGAGATCGAGTTCCAGTTCTCTGTCTCTCTCAGACACAGAGAGAGACTGAGGTTTTCGAGTGACTGCCACTGCAGTGACTGGTCATTTGAGACCTATTTTATACACCCATAAAACTCCGCCCAGTCCTTCCGACTGCCTTCCGACCCCCCCTCTCCCCCCCCCCTCCCCCCCCCCCCCCCTCCTTCTCCCTTACTGTTCTTTATAAGAAAAGCATTGACTGCTTCTGTTTTCTTTCCGATACTAGTCATATGAACTGATCAGATGTTCTGCTGCTTCATTTGCTCATAATATGCTCACCGTATGCTCATAATATGTAACTGAATGATGTATGGCATGTGTTCATCTGGCGCTGTGAGCACGCTATGTTTGTGTGGAAATTCTCATGTATAACGTTTCACTCACTCATTCATGCCTATATGTATATAAATAATGCCTGTAATTTGATATCTCTTCATCAGTAGCTTAGCAAGGACTAGTTGTTAGGTTTTTGAATGAACCTAAACTACAATCCTTGTAAAATAAAGTTTTCGAGTTCGAGTTCGAGTTCTCTCTCTCTCTCTTCTCTCTCTCTCTCTCTCTCTCTCTCTCTCTCTCTCTCTCTCTCTCTCTCTCTCTCCCCCCCCCCCTTTTCTGTCCCCCCTCCCTCTCTCTCTTCCCCTTGTCTCTCTCACCTGCGACCTGCGAATTTCGGATCATATTTGTCTTACTTTTTTTCGCTTTAGCTCTGTTTGTAGGTTGCGAAAATTAGACTGTCAGTGGCCTCTATAATTCTTAGCATTTCATTTTTCCACAGTCACTTGCATTTTATTTTCTGTATTGAGTGTTGCTGTGAATGTGATCAGCGACAGATTTGTGCCGATCTTTGTCATTGTCTGACAAAATATCATCATCATCATCATCTCTTTCTCTCTCTCTTTCGCACACGCGCATTGTCTCTCCTCCTACTATTCGCCCCACTCCCCCTCTTCTCTCTCTCTCTCTCTCTCTCTCTCTCTCTCTCTCTCTCTCTCTCTCTCTCTCTCTCTCTCTCTCTCTCTCTCTCTCTCTCTCTCTCTCCTCCCCCTCCCCCCCCCTCTCTCTCTCTCTCTTATAGATCAGAAGAATGTTTGGTTCCACCGTTCACCCATCCATCCTTCCAGCCATTCATCAAGCAGTGACACAACCTTTGTCCTCGGGATCCATCCGGCGGAGATCCTGCAAGCACCGCTGTCCAAACAGCCTCTCGCAATCCAGCGGTGTCAAGCCATGGGCCGGTACTAAGTCTGGGAGGGCATGGAATCTTGCAGGCAGCAAACTGCTGTTTAAACTCGTGACACCGCCCCTGGGTGGCGGCCCCCTGCTGGGGGCCAAGGGGCGCAACTGTCGTTGACTCGCCAAGACTCGCCCACCAAGGGCTGGGAGCCGTTGTTTCTCGCGGGGGACATAGTTGCACGAAACTGGTGATGACCCGTGATTTAAGACCGGCTGTGGTCAGGGTCCCCCGAGACGTCAGCCGACGTCTTAACCCTCTCCCTGCCGAAGAGTGCGAGCGTGCTGCTGATGCAACAATCCGCCCCAAGAGGAGTCTCGCGGGCGGGTTAAGCTGAACCAGAAAACGTTTCGTTTTTTCTAGAACTTCTGAGCACGCAGGCGTGGACAGTCAGCATTCGAGCGGGACGACGGGAAAACCGTCACCATGAACGTCATTGAAAATGTTAGTTTTTTTGTTTGTTTTGTTTTGTTTTGTTTGGTTTGGTTTTAATTGGATGTCCCAAGCGCAGGCCTTAAGGGGTTAATCTGAGCTGTGCACGTGGCAGCAGTGTCCAGGACAACAGTGGCTTGAACAAAAGTGAACGGGCGACATGCAGTATTAGCTGTACGGATTAGACTGTGTGATGGACTCTTATTTATAGTTTTTTCTTTTTTTCTTATGGGAAACAGCGAACAGAGGCACCCGCGGGGGGAGGGGGGGGGGGTGTAGATCCGTTTGTTGAGAGGTAACTCTAAGCTAAAAAAATAAATAAAAATTATATTTTAAAAAAAAAGGGGGGGAGGGGGGGGGAGGGGGGGGGGGGAGCCACAGCCAGAACGTTTGGGCCAAACAAAATTTATGTGTGAAGTTAAGACTCCCATGCCAGAAGTACCTTCAGCTACAGTAATCTTTATGACAGTGACAAACTCCATTATTCGAGTGGCGGGTAGAACTGAACTTGCAGGTATGACAGTATGAACAGGCTTCGGGAAACGGTTCTCATCCAACAGTGGATGAAGCTGTACTTTAGCTGAGAACCGCTGAAAAACGATCCTTTCGTTAGTTTATCCGAATTGGTGGATTTTGCCGAACACTTGTGCCAGTATAACGTTTTCCCACCACCGTCGGATCTTTAACGTGCGCAAGCCTGTAACATGCGGGACCGTCATTTTCGTGTGTGTGTGTGGGGGGGGGGGGGGGGGGGGGGGGGGGGTAGGTACCTTATTCGAAGGACTGCCTTTCACCTCTCAGCCATGCCATCTCCACACAACAGATAACCAAGTAAAAAACAACAACAGATAGATAACTGAATGAATATATAAGTAAACAGAAAGTCAAAGCAAACCAAACAGACTAAACTCAACGAATTGCCTGTGGACAGCCATTGTCAAAACATTCCTTCAACAAATAAAGCAAAATAACCAACCACCAACAAACCCACCAAACAAAAGCCGTTTATCCACATCTCCAGATCGCGGAGTTTTCTGACGTATAAAGAAAAGAAAAAAAGAAAAAAAATCATAGTTCAGGAGCTGTGTGAGAGTCGAGGTGGCCGTCCTGGGCTGTCCGTCCTAACAAGCCTTCTGGTTTCCGTGGACGTTAAGCTATACTGAACCATGCTTCGGAATTGGTCTCAGCTTGTCCCTAATATGTCAACTGACTATAAAATCGGAAGGAAAATGTTTTTCCTCCTCCTGAGGACTTCTCGTTCCTTGTTTTTTCAAACTGATGTTGCTTCCGATCACACAAAATAATGGAAGCTCTGGTTCTCTGCAGGAAAGCTGCCGTGCCCTGCAGGTCGTCCAGCCCGTTGAAAGGCTTCCTCAACCACCAGAATCTCCACCTGGCAGAACTGACTCTTGACGATGTCGTGTGCAGCGGACGCTTTGCTGCCGTGCTGCCAGTCTGACAGGCACGGAGGTCTTGACTGACCAAGTTCCAAACCGGGCAAAAGTGCAGTGGTTTTGGCGGATGCTCAGCTTCCGTGCTGCAAGTCTGACAGTTTCTGACCAGTTGACTCTTGACTGATCAGTTCCAAACCGGGCAAAAATGCAGTGTTTTTGGCGGATGCTCACCTGCCATGCTTGACTGACCAATTCTAAACAGGGCAAAGGTGCAATGGTTCTGTCGGGTGGTCAGCTTCCGTGCTGCCAGTCTGACAGGTTCTGACCAGTTGACTCTTGACTGACCAAGTTCTAAACTGGGTAGAAGTGCAGTGGTTTCGGCGGATGCTCACCCGCCATGCTGCCAGTCTGACAGTTTCTGACCAGTTGACTCTTGACTGATCAGTTCTAAACCGGGCAAAAATGCAGTGTTTTTTGGCGGATGCTCACCTGCCATGCTGTTAGTCTGACAGGTTCTGACCAGTTGACTCTTGACTGACCAATTCTAAACCAGGCAAAAATGCAGTGGTTTTTGGCGGATGCTCACCTGCCATGCTGTTAGTCTGACAGGTACGGAGCTCTTGACTGACCAGTTCTTAACTGGGTAAAAGAAATAAAAAATAACATGAAATAAAAAGGTGCTGGTTTTGGGGTTGCGGCCTGCGCGCTAGCCCGAAGAGAGTCACCTGCTCTCATCTCGCCAGCAGATGGTATGGAGGTGGAATCTGTTGTAGCGTGGATGCTGTTCCAGCCACTTGTGTAGTCTTCCCTTACAGTGATCACGGTCTTGGCTTCTTAGGCTGACGCTATCCACTACATCCCACGTGAGATGTAACGTAAGTAAACAGGGTGCTTAACGTCCACAGAAACCATAAGGCTTATTAGGGACGGGGAGAAGGGGGGAAGAGAGTGTGGAGGTGTAAGTAAGTAAACATGGTGCTTAACGTCCACAGAAACCATAAGGCTTATTAGGGACGGGGAGAAGGGGGAAGGGGTATGGAGGTGTAAGTAAGTAAACATGGTGCTTAACGTCCACAGAAACCATAAGGCTTATTAGGGACGGGGAGAAGGGGGGAAGAGAGTATGGAGGTGTAAGTAAGTAAACATGGTGCTTAACGTCCACAGAAACCATAAGGCTTATTAGGGACGGGAGAAGGGGGGAAGAGAGTGTGGAGGTGTAAGTAAGTAAACATGGTGCTTAACGTCCACAGAAACCATAAGGCTTATTAGGGACGGGGAGAAGGGGGGAAGAGAGTGTGGAGGTGTAAGTAAGTAAACATGGTGCTTAACGTCCACAGAAACCATAAGGTTTATTAGGGACGGGGAGCAGGGGGGAAGAGAGTATGGAGGTGTAAGTAAGTAAACATGGTGCTTAACGTCCACAGAAACCATAAGGCTTATTAGGGACGGGGAGAAGGGGGGAAGAGAGTGTGGAGGTGTAAGTAAGTAAACATGGTGCTTAACGTCCACAGAAACCATAAGGCTTATTAGGGACGGGGAGAAGGGGGGAAGAGAGTGTGGAGTGTAAGTAAGTAAACATGGTGCTTAACGTCCACAGAAACCATAAGGTTTATTAGGGACGGGGAGCAGGGGGGAAGAGAGTATGGAGGTGTAAGTAAGTAAACATGGTGCTTAACGTCCACAGAAACCATAAGGCTTATTAGGGACGGGGAGAAGGGTGGGGGGGAGGGGGTATGGAGGTGGGGGAAGAGGGAGATTATATATACCTTTCGCTACACTGTCACCACCAGAATGATTCCTGCATTAAGATGGGCAGCGATGAGAGCCATTTTAACGTTTCAGTACGAAGTGATGGACAAAGCCGCAAGACAGAGTCCACAAACCACAACCTTTTTGAAGAGAAAGGAGAGCCGAAGCGGTATCGAACCGAGGTCCTTCCGCTTACCAGCCTAACGCCTTACCGCTAGGCCAAACCGCTCACAAATGTAACGTATCACTGCCATTATTATTACGTCTCTCCAGCTTAGATGACTTTCTACCCCCCCCCCCCCCCCACCCCCCCAACCCATCCCCCCAGTCTTCTCCCTATCTCCCTTTCTTCTTAGCCTGCACACTGATATTATTTCCTAAACGTCCTACCGTTATGCAACGTGGGCTGCATCACCGCAGAACCGGGGCGCTCTCTCCAATAAGAGGAAGTGACGCTGATGCGATAGCCACTAATGAAATCAATGAAGTGGATTGTGTTTTCCATTTCTGGAGAGTAACACGGCAGGGGACGGCACTCTCTCTCTATCCGCGGGGCCAGGACACGTTGAAGGGACACCGCCTAATCCCGACCCCTCGGGTTTAAACAGCTCCGCGTGCCGGGGCCACCAGCTCGACCCGTCCCCGCGCAGATTACTTATCCGTCCAAATTTGTCTTGTAAACTGGCGCGAGCCTGTCGGGCTGGAGTCGCACGTGCCAAATTGAGGATGGTGGTGGGCCGCCACGTTGGGCAGAGGGCGCGGGTGTGCCCATAGACCTCCTCAAGGTGTTTGGAAGGCCGCTGGAGCTGTTTGCCGTCTCAAAAGCTAGCGGCACCACGAGGGGCCGCTGTGGGGCACCACCACCGGGAGGAGAAACACGTTGCTACCCAAAGATATCATCAGCTCCTCCCGCTGAAGACAAAGAGACTCGCTCGCTCGCGCGCGCACGCGCGCACGAACGCACGCGCACACGCACCCTCCCCTACACATACACACACACACGCAGACGTAAACGCGAGCATTACACACACACACACACACACACACACACACACACACACACACACACACACACACACACACAGGCACGCACGCACGCACGCACGCACGCACGCACGCACGCACGCACACACACACACACACACACACACACACGTAAACGTCATACACCACACACACACACACACACACGCACACACACACACACGCACACACACACACACACACACACACACACACACACACACCACATACACACACTACAGAGAGACACAGAACACACACACACACACACACACACACACACACACACACACACACACACACACACACAGAAACACACACACACACACACACACACACACACACACACACACACACACACACACACAACACACACACACACCACACACACACACACACACAACACACACACACACACACACACACACACACACACACACACACACACACACACACACACACACACACACACACACACACACCACACACACCACGCACGACACACACAACTCGCACGCACACACGCACGCACGCACGCTCGCACGCTCGCATGCACGCACCCACACACGCACGCACGCACGCACGCACGCACGCACACACACACACACATTTTTCACCGTGTAACTATTGTTTAAGTGTCGTTTTGTGGTTTTATAATGGGCATTACCCCGACAATTCGCATGTTGTGTTTTGTCCTAATAAATAGCGTTCTTTTGAACCTTTTATGTGTCTGGGTCGTATAAATTAGTATAAAATCAAGGGAGCATTCTTGATTATAAGTTTTATTTTGATCTCCTCTGCGGCATGAACATACATTTTCTTGCGTGATCTATTTTCTTTTTTCTTTTTTCTTTTTTTCCTTTAAAAAAAAATCATTCTATTAATTTTCACTCATTCATTCTTCTACCTCTTGGACGAAAAGCCAGTTCCTTTAAGGAAATTTACAAGAATTGATAAAACAGGCGATTATTTTTCAAATTATGTCTGGAGTTACTTTGTTTTGATCAGATAGTTACGTTCAAGTTCAATGCTCCTTTACATCCACAAAGACCATAAGGCTTATTAGGGACGGGAAAGCCAAGGACGGCCACCTCGACTTTTACACAGCTCCTGAGCTCTGAGAGAGTTTTTTTTTTTTTTTAAATATTTTTTTACAGTGTCTCAAGTCACTGATAATGTTGTCGTCTATTCTTTTCAGCTGTCGCCTGGGCCATCAACACACACACACACACACACACACAC
>JABMCL010000728.1:880000-950000 GCA_018857735.1 Alviniconcha marisindica | reverse complement strand
CAACCTTTTAAGAGAAGGGGATGGGGGTGGGGGTGATACTACCAAGGGGGGGGGGGGGGGGGAGGTAAGGGAGAGATAGAGGGAGGGGGGGATTGGGAGAGAGGGGGAGGGGGGTCAGTTGGGAGAGAGAGGGAGGGATCGGCGGGAGGGGCAGCGGAGAAAAGTCGAACTCGAAAACTTTAAGGGGGCACTATCACCTGGAATTTGAAAAACAAAACAAAACAAACAAAAAACATGTAAACATGTAAATGGAGAGAGAGGAGAAAGAAGGAAAGAGAGAGAGAGAGAGAGAGAGAGAGAGAGAGAGAGAGAGAGAGAGAGAGAGAGAGAGAGAGAGAGAGAGAGAGAGTGAAGTTTATTAAACAGGCATACAGATAAGGCACGAATGCCTGTAGGACAACCTCTCCTTGAAAGAAATACAAACATTTAAACATTTATATGAACATATAAATAAACGTAAACCAGCAGTCATTATGAGTAATACAAAGGATTCTCATTCATAACGACTGTTGGAGAGCGAGCGCGCGCACGAGAGAGAGAGAGAGAGAGAGAGAGAGAGAGAGAGAGAGAGAGAGAGAGAGAGAGAGAGAGAGAGAGAGAGAGAGAGAGAGAGAGAGACTGACTGAACTTAATTACACAAGGATAAAGGTGTAGGCACACTAGAAATGCCTCTCGGGAAACCTGCCCTTAGCAGAGAGATGCGGGGAGAGCGAGCGGGGGGGGGGGGGGGGGGGGGGGGGGGAGACAGATTAGAAGTTCACGCGTGTAGGCTTCAGTCAACAAAACTAAGGGCGTTCACTTCAAGATTTTGCACAACAACGCCACCTTGCTTTGATCACTAATGTCTTGCTTTGAGGACAGAGACTGAGCCTCCTCCTTGTCCCCCCCCCCCCCCCCCCGCCTAAAAAAAAAGCACACAAACAAACGAACTAACCAACCTTTCAGTATTTCGAGATATGGGACGCGTATCCACAGACTCAGTAGTAATATTACTTCTTATCGCAGGAAAAACACATTTTCTGAATGCTCTTTCCGACACCGAAATCTCCCACATCAACGATTCTGGTAATCATGATCAAATTACATCGATTTATTTATCTATTCATTTCTGCGAACGCATTTAATTTTTTGAAGATGCCACCAGTTCGTGATTTTCTTTGGCTGATTGATTAATGATAGTTTTATTCTTGGCGAATGACCGACTGATATTCCACATAATATGCATAACTCAACGCACACTTTATGTGAACGTCAATATGGCTGTTTCACACACATTACGATTACAGACGAAGGTAACGTACTAAAAGAATAATTGTATCTTGTTATATATTGCGAATGCATATACTGCATGTGTTAAAAAAAAAGAGAAAAAGAAGATGACGAAGACAACAACGACGACGAAGAAGAAGATGAAGAGTTATTAATTTGATTCGCAATGTCCTGTCAGTCAACCACACCGGGTCATCTCAGGACTGAAAAAGAAGAAGCAGAAGAGCTGGAAGTAAAAAAGCGGAGGAGGGGGCAGGGAGAAGGAGGAGGAAGTGAGAGAAGGAGGAGTGGAGAAAACGACGACGAAGCCCCACGAAAACAAAGCCCAGCCAAATCAGCCAATCGCCTGCTAGCAGCGCCAGTCCAGGTCCAGGTCCAATATCCACACAGTATCCATCATTCTAATGTGACGCACTCCAATCCGGCGGTTTCTCTTTAACAAGTTTGCACTCATTTTTCATCGACAAATGGCGAATAATTCGATCGATGGACATCATTTGAGGAGGGGCCGGCTCGGATGCCGCAGCTCTGAAAGGCGAACGTGCTTATGGAAAGGGAACGTTGCTTGCAGCCATCGGAAAACGGCCCGCCCAGACCTGACACAATGGCGCCAAACCCGCCCTCTCGTCTGCTTGCATCTCACAGGGATTTGACGCGATTCCGCTATGAAGGAAGATTTTCCCCATTTTGGAATTGGAAGGGAAATGCGGAAAAGACAAAAAGGGGCTTTCATCCTGAAGAAACACTTAAAGGTTCCTGGTCTGTTTCTTTCATCTTCGTCGATTTTTATTTTCTTGTGATGTTTTAGCCTACCGTCGCAGTTTTTTTCTTTTTTTTTCACATCATTCACTACGTCCGGTCTACTCCGGCAGAAATTTACGCTGATTTTCTGATGTCAGAATGGTGTGACATGAACAACTTGAGTTCTTCCTTTTTTTTTCCCTGTTTTTTTTTTTTTACACTGAGAGGGACAGAGACTGAGAGAGAGAGAGGGAGGTGTGTGTGTGTGTGTGTGTGTGTGTGTGTGTGTGTGTGAGTGAGAGAGAGAGAGAGAGAGAGAGAGAGAGTGTGGTGTGTGTGTGTGTGTGTGTGTGTGTGTGTGTGTGTGTGATGGAGGGATGGGAGAGAGAGAGAGAGAGAGAGAGAGAGAGAGAGAGAGAGAGAGAGAGAGAGAGAGAGACAGCGACAGAGAGAGACAGAGACAGAGAATGTGTGTGTGTGTGTGTGTGTGTGTGTGTGTGTGTGTGTGTGTGTGGGTGGTGAGGAGGAGAGAGAGAGAGAGAGAGAGAGAGAGAGAGAGAGAGAGAGAGAGAGAGAGAGAGAAGAGACAGAGAGAGACAGAGACGAGAGACAGAGACAGAGAGACAGAGAGAGACAGCGACAGAGAGAATGTGTGTGTGTGTGTGTGTGTGTGTGTGTGTGTGTGTGTGTGTGTGTGTGAGAGAGAGAGAGAGAGAGAGAGAGAGAGAGAGAGAGAGAGAGAGAGAGAGAGAGAGAGAGAGAGAGAGAGAGAGAGAGAGAGAGAGAGTATGCAGACGTCTCAGTATACCCTGTCCTAACATAAAAATACGGGTGATCAAAACGCAGCCTGAAACATACACATAATCACAACTTAATCACAACCAGACTTCATAATTTAGAAATTGTTTATTTTCTGTCGGGCTATCGTAAACCTTGTTATTTCCATAAAGCACACATGCCTGTTCGGTCAGAGATGATAGCATATATAGCATCCACATGGGTGTAATATGAAATACATTTCCGCATACATCAGTAACATCACGAAGCTCTGTTAAATGATTGATACATTTTTCATTCATTGCGACGTGTAAACCCCATCAACTAACACATTGGCACAACACTACACCGAATAGCCTAACTGAAGTAATGTAAGGAAAACACTCAACAGTAGTAGTAGTAGTAGTAGTAATTGGATTTTAATGTCCTGTCAACCACACAGGGTCACCTTAGGACAGTCAAACTCAAGTCATAAGCAAATACACATTTCTAAACTCTTCTCACATATGTGTCAACCCTCTGTCAAGTCAATCAACAAAACCAATCACTTCGCAAACACAAAACATACATACACAATCAGACACAAATTTTCGTAGAGTTAGTCCCTTCAATATTACCCTAGTTAAAAGAGCACATAAGGGTTGGACATAAAGCCACTATTGTGTATATATATATATATACATAAAATTATATTAAAATATAAATATAATAATATATAATAAAAACAACGACGCTGAAACTAATGTGTAAGAGCCTTTATTTTTTATTTACAAAAGCCTAAGCATACCCAAAAATAGAACAACGTTGTAAATACACAGGACACACAACAATCAGTATCACTATGAAGAAAACCAGCCAGATACGACACTGAAAACCAAAAGAAACGAAAAACACCTCAAAATCAAACGTAATTGTAACTGGCAAACTAGTGCTCATTCTAGATATTACAATTGACGCGGAGGTATGTCTGCGTGCGTGCGTGCGTATAAATATGCGCGAGCGCGCACGTGAGTGTGTGTACGATGTCGTTTTGTTCAATACGATGTTGCCGACGTTAGTTGTTTTGTTCAATACGATGTTGCCGACATTAGTTGTTTTGTTCAATACGATGTTGTCGACATTAGTTGTTTTGTTCAATACGATGTTGCCGACATTAGTTGTCTTGTTCAATACGATGTTGCCGACATTAGTTGTTTTGTTCAATACGATGTCACAGTTGCCGACATTAGTTGTTTTGTTCAATACGATGCTGTCGACATTAGTTGTTTTGTTAAATACGGTGTCACAGTTGCCGACATTAGTTGTTTTGTTCAATACAATGCTGTCGACATTAGTTGTTTTGTTCAATACGATGTTGTCGACATTAGTTGTTTTGTTCAATACGATGTTGTCGACATTAGTTGTTTTGTTCAATCTGATTTTCCCCAAAGTACTAGCGATAACCGCCCCTGCCCCCACGTTTTTGTGTTTTTGTTCGTTTTTGCTGTTGGATTGTTTGTTGTTGGTGTTTTGTTTGTTTGTTGTTGGTAATGTTGCCACAGATGCGGCATGCATAAATGCCCCACCTCACAGCAAATATTTGTTGGTGTGTGCTTACAAGGTATATCGCCATGCCGCTTTCACCTTCCCATTCCGTCATTCAGTCTGACAAACACCACAGTGTCTTATTTCAGTTTGGGTGGCGACAGTTTGATTGTTTTTGTTCTACGTTTTTTTTAATAAAATAAAATTTTTTTTTGGATTTTTGTGTGGGTTTTGTTTGTTTGTTGTTGTAAGTCACGACGGCTGCTTCCCCCCTCAGAAATTTGTTGGGTTCTTACAGTTTGCCCTTCCAGAAATTTTCGAGGAATAACACTTTCCTACATTGGACACAGTCAGCTTCCAAGTCATAAAAAAACAAAAAATCCACTTCTGAGCCAGTGATGGGTGCGACAGTGCCATTTGCAGTTCACCAACATTCACCTGGAAACGGCGAAGGACTATGAGCAAGCTCCAGAAATAGCGTTGTGCCGCAGGTAGGTGGCCAGCCATTTTTCTGACGTTGAACTATTATCACAAACGCTGGCCTTTAGTCCTGACGTCGGTAACCCTTTGTGGTTCAAAGCTGGGCTTACAGTACCAATAACTAACTAAAATGTAGTTCAAAGCTGAGCTTACAGTACCAACTAACTAAATAACTAAACTGTGGTTCAAAGCTGAGCTTACAGTACCAACTAACTAACTAACTAAAGTGTGGTTCAAAGCTGACTTACAGTAACCAACTAACTAACTAACTAACTAACTAAAGTGTGGTTCAAAGCTGAGCTTACAGTACCAACTAACTAACTAACTAACTAAAGTGTGGTTCAAAGCTGAGCTTACAGTACCAACTAACTAACTAACTAACTAAAGTGTGGTTCAAAGCTGGGATTACAGTACCAACTAGCTAACTAACTAAAGTGTGGTTCAAAGCTGAGCTTACAGTACCAACTAATTAACTAACTAAAGTGTGGTTCAAAGCTGGGCTTACAGTACCAACTAACTAACTAACTAACTAAAGTGTGGTTCAAAGCTGAGCTTACAGTACCAACTAATTAACTAACTACAGTGTAGTTCAAAGCTGGGCTTACAGTACCAATAACTAACTAACTAAAGTGTGGTTCAAAGCTGAGCTTACAGTACCAACTAACTAACTAACTAGTGTGGTTCAAAGCTGGGCTTACAGTACCAATAACTAACTAACTAAAGTGTGGTTCAAAGCTGGGCTTACAGTACCAGCTAACTAACTAACTAACTAAAGTGTGGTTCAAAGCTGAGCTCACAGTACCAACTAACTAAATAAAGCAGTTCCGCCCTAGCCGTGCCAGGTGCAGAAGTCGGCTTCACAGTTCTGTACATGACATGAAAGGCATGCATTATTAAAACAATAACCATGTCCACATCAACTGTTCTGATATTGTGCGTATCATAGCTCACATTGTGTGTGTGTGTGTGTGTGTGTGTGTGTGTGTGTGTGTGTGTGTGTGTGTGTTGGTGTGTGTGTGTGTGTGTGTGTGTGTGTGTGTGTGCGCGCGCGTGTGTGTGTGTGTGTGTCAATGTGTGTAAAAAGAATACAAATAACAACAACAACAACAACAACAAAGCATCAGTGATTGCATGACTGGAGGACGCACTGCAATGAAGAATGGTAAACTCTGTCAGATGAAGTACTGAGCACAACCTCGCCCTGAGACGGGTGTCCTTGGGGTCATCATCATTCATTCTGATCATCATCATTCATTCTGATCATCATTCTGATCATCATTCATTCTGATCATCATTCTGATCATCATCATTCATTCTGATCATCATCATTCATTCTGATCATCATCATTCATTCTGATCATCATCATTCATTCTAACAGCTTGCTGGTAGACATGCCACTGGGTCCCGCAACACTACTGGAAGACATGCCACTGGGTCCCGCAACACTGCTGGAAGACATGCCACTGGGTCCCGCAACACTGCTTGACAACACGCCACTAGGTCCTGCAACACTGGCCAAAGACACGCCGCTCGGTCCTGCAACATTGGCCAAAGACACGCCGCTCGGTCCTGCAACATTGGCCAAAGACACGCCACTCGGTCCTGCAACACTGGCCAAAGACACGCCACTCGGTCCTGCAACACTGGCCAAAGACACGCCACTGGGTCCCGCAACACGGCTTGACAACACGCCACTAGGCCCAGTAACATTGGCCAAAGACATGCCACTGGGTCCCGCAACACTGCTTGACGCATCGCCAATAGGTCCTGCAACACGGATGGAAGACATGACGCTAGGCCCTCTAACACCGCCCAGAAGCTTGCTGGCAGCTCCTCCGGCGATGTTTACAGAAGCCCCTGCAACACTACTCGACGGCAATCCACAAGGTCCCGCAACACGGCCCGACGGCAGTCCGCAAGGTCCCGCAACACGGCCCGACGGCAGTCCGCAAGGTCCCGCAACACGGCCCGACGGCAGTCCGCAAGGTCCCGCAACACCGCCCGACGGCAGTCCGCAAGGTCCCGCAACACCGCCCGACGGCAGTCCGCCAGGTCCCGCAACACTGCCCGAAGACGCGCCGCCAGGCAAGGCAGCATCTTCATCCGCCTCCGCTCTCCCAGCGTGCCCCAAATTCATGGACACCTCGCGATGCTGCGACCCCGCCTCGCCCTCGCCGTTCTCCTCCGCGGGGTCCTCGAAGAGGGACACGAGCTGGTTCACAGTCATGGGGGTGGTGTCCTTGGTGGCGCCACTGGCGTAAGCTGCTGGACGAAGCGTGGACTCCATCAGCTTGTGGATGCGTTCCTCGATGGTGTTTTCCACCAGGAACCGGTGGACTCTGGTACGTCTGGCGAAGAGCAAAGTGTGCTTGGGGTATATACTGTGTCACGTGAAGGGACGTGCCATCCCCCACGCCCATCAAGTTCTTTGTAAAGCGCTGAGGGCTTCTTTTTTTCTTCTTTTTTTAAGAATTTGCGCTTTAGAAATGATCGTTATTATTATTATTATTATTATTATTGTGAAGGCACTCGTGGGACTGTTTTGACGCAGCATACGCCTCACCACAAACCAACAACATTTTTTTTTTCCAAACACGCATTAAAATAGCAGAATGCCCTTCCCCAACTGGATACAACCAAATTCAGAAGCTGTTACCACCACGCCCACCTTTCAATAACAGACCAATGGCACATGCAGGCTAAGACTGCTGTCCACCACGCCCAGCTTTCAATAACAGACCAATGGCACATGCAGGCTAAGACTGCTGTCCACCACGCCCAGCTTTCAATAACAGACCAATGGCACATGCTAACGGCTAAGACTGCTGCCCACCACGCCCAGCTTTCAATAACAGACCTATGGCACATGCAGGCTAAGACTGCTGCCCACCATGCCCAGCTTTCAATAACAGAACTATGGCACATGCTGACGGCTAAGACTGCTGTCCACCACGCCCACCTTTCAATAACAGACCTATGGCACATGCTGACGGCTAAGACTGCTGTCCACCGCGCCCACCTTTCAGTAACAGACCAATGGCACATGCAGGCTAAGACTGCTGTCCACCACGCCCACCTTTCAGTAACAGACCAATGGCACATGCTAACGGCTAAGACTGCTGTCCACCACGCCCACCTTTCAGTAACAGACCAATGGCACATGCTAACGGCTAAGACTGCTGTCCACCACGCCCACCTTTCAGTAACAGACCAATGGCACATGCTGACGGCTAAGACTGCTGTCCACCATGCCCAGCTTTCAATAACAGACCTATGGCACATGCTGACGGCTAAGACTGCTGTCCACCATGCCCACCTTTCAATAACAGACCAATGGCACATGCAGGCTAAGACTGCTGTCCACCATGCCCACCTTTCAATAACAGACCAATGGCACATGCTAACGGCTAAGACTGCTGTCCACCATGCCCAGCTTTCAGTAACAGACCAATGGCACATGCTGACGGCTAAGACTGCTGTCCACCACGCCCATCTTTCAATAACAGACCTAATAGCTTGGAGTACGAAACAGACACAGATACTTGTAGCAGACTGACCAACTGTAGCAGAATGACCAACTGTAGAACTGACCAACAGTAGCAGAAGAACCAACTGTAGCAGACTGACCAACTGTAGCAGAATGACCAACTGTAGAACTGACCAACAGTAGCAGAAGAACCAACTGTAGAACTGACCAACTGTAGCAGAATGATCAAGATGGTTGTAACTATTACCAGTGGAAAGTGAACGTGAAAGAAACGGTGAATTGTCTGCGTCACTCAAGCGCGCGAATACAGACCCACCTCGTCTGCAAAACCCTGTGAATATGGTCAATGGCCACAATTGTAGCAGAGTGATCAAGATGGTTTTAGCTTTTTACCACTGGAAACTGAACATGAAACAGTGAAACTGACTGTGAATACAGACCCACCTCGTCTGCAAAACCCTGTGAATATGGTCAATGGCCACAATTGTAGCAGAGTGATCCAGATGGTTTTAGCTTTTTACCACTGGAAACTGAACATGAAACAGTGAAACTGACTGTGAATACAGACCCACCTCGTCTGCAAAACCCTGTGAATATGGTCAATGGCCACAATTGTAGCAGAGTGATCCAGATGGTTTTAGCTTTTTACCACTGGAAACTGAACATGAAACCGTGAAACTGACTGTGAATACAGACCCACCTCGTCTGCAAAATCCTGTGAATATGGTCAATGGCCACAGTTGAGTGATCAAGATGGTTTTAACTTTTTATCATTGGAAACTGAACATGAAACAAACAGTGAAACTGACTGTGAATACAGACCCACCTCGTCTGCAAAATCCTGTGAATATGGTCAATGGCCACAGTTGAGTGATCAAGATGGTTTTAGCTTCTTATCATTGGAAACTGAACATGAAACAAACAGTGAAACTGACTGTGAAGACAGACCCACCTCGTCTGCCCATCCTGTGAATATGGCCGACGGCCACAATTGTAGCAGAGTGATAAAAAATAATTCTGTAGCTATTCCCACTGGAAACTGAACATGATACAAGCAGCAAATTAGCCGCGCCACTGAAGCACATGCGTACAAACCCACCTCGTCCGCCCCACCCTGTAAACACGGTCAGTAGCGACAGCTGTAGCAGAGTGATCAAGATGGCTCTAGCTTTTTACCACTGGAAACCGAACATGAAACACAGTGAACGGGCCATGCCACTGAAGCACAGGCTCAAACTCCAAGCACCGGTTTACGACATCCTTCCTTCAACCACTGCCGTATTTAGTTACGCCATAGGGTCCAGAAAACTGTCAGCTAGCGAGCAGTTTTTTTGTTGGTGAACTCAGATTATATCAGACGTTTGTTTTATGACTGACCGCCCGTCCCTAATAAGCCTTATGGTTTCTGTGGACGTTAAGCACCATGTTTATTTATGACTGACCATGTTGCTTACGCCAGCTCAAATAAAACCAAAATCGTTTGAATCGAGACAGAACTCTCTTTTTACCCGGGGTGGATGCGCCTCGTGTTTACGTGCGTGCTTGGGCGCTAGGTTGCTTCTACAGCCATATCAGTACCCAAACCTTTCGGAGGTCGATGACCGCGTCGGTGGACTGCCGCGCGGAGATAAAGAGTGCCCCTTCAGTGGCGTAACTAAACCTGGCAGAGTTTGGAGGATGGTGCCGGAAAGCGATGCTCGGAGTGTGGGTACTGATAAGACTGTGGAAGCAACCTAGCGCACAAGCACGCACGTAAACATGAGACGCATCCACCCCGGGTAAAAAAAGAAGAGTTCCGTCTCGATTCAAACGATTTTGGTTTTATATGAGCTGGCGTAAGCAACATGGCAACATAAAACAAACGTCTGATATAATTAGAGTTGTTTGATATAATTAGAGTTGTTTGTAACAAACTTACTACTGTTTGAGCACCAACAAAAAAACCTGCTCGCTAGCTGACAGTTTTCTGGGACCTATGGCGTAACTGAATACAGCAGTGGTTGAAGGAAGGATGTCGTAAACCGGTGCTCGGAGTGTGATCAGTACCCGAACCTTTCGGAGGGGCGCTGGACAGCTGTGCTGGACAGCCGCGCGGAGATCAAGAGTGCCCCTTCAGTGGCGTAACCAAACCTGGCAGAGTTTGGAGGAAGGTGCCGGAAAGCGGTGCTCGGAGTGTGGCACAGGCTTACAGACTCACCTGGTCTGCCCCATCCTGTAGACACGGCCGATGGCCTGAGCCTCCTGGGCTGGGCTCAAGATGGGCTCCACCAGTATGACGTGCGAGGCCTCGAACAGGTTTAAGCCATTGGAGCCCGAATTGTAGGGCAACAGCAGCACCGCCACGCGCCCGTCCTCCTTGAAACAGGTCACGTTTCGCTGCAGGGCAGAGAAAAGACGTGCATTGTCATATTCACGGAAATACGTGCATTGCCGAAGATGTTTGGTGTGGTGGTACGAATACGTGCATTGCCGAAGATGTTTGGTGTGGTGGTATGATGTACCACCACACCAAACATCTTCGGCAATGCACGTACTTCAACGCTATGAGTTTTTGAGTTTTTGCACTGATTTGCCGAACAGCACCTATGACTCATTGGAAGTCATATGCAAATGAAAAGGAATGACATGCAAAAAAGGGGAGCGGGGTGGGGTGGGGCGGGGCGGGGCGGGGTGGGGTGGGATGGGGCGATGGGAGGGAAAGTGGTAATACCAACAGAAAACGTGGGACAGAACACCTCTCCACCAACTGAAAGCTAAGCAGACTAAATTCTGTCTATTCGTTGCTTGACGTTTACCCTGGGAATTTGCACATGGTTTGCATTGTCTAATTGGATAAGCACTGTTTGTTTTCCCCCTCAACCATCTGTGTGTTGCGGATCTTCAAACAGAGACACTGTGGGTTCAAGCCCAGCTTTGGCAAGTTGCTTTCCGTCCTCTCCCTCTCTCCTGGGGGTGGCAAGCTAGACATTCCGTGTTCCCGGTGAAACAAAAACTCGAGATCCTGTGCCCAGCAACTGTACACATTTGTGTGTGTCTGTGTGTGTGTGTGTGTGTGTGTGTGCGTGTCGCGTGTGCGTGCGTGCGTGCGTGTGTGTGTGTGTGCGTGCATTCATGGGCGTGTGTTCCTCACCTCAAACTTCTTCCCATGGTCGTAGAGGTGTGTGTACCTGATGTCGTTCTCTTCCAAAGCTTTGGATATCAGCTTCAGCACATCAATCCACTGAAACAGCATTGAACAGAACAGCATCAAACCGCAGCCAAAATTACGGCACAGTTCCAATGAGTTACGCACAGTAACTGCGGTGGTGACAGTGCAGTGACTCTGGTACCAGCACCGTCTTTCCCTACCACTCAAAATAATGTCCACGGCACAGTCCGAATGGTTATGCATAGTAACTGTGGTGGTGACAATGCAGTGACTCTGGTACCGGCACCGTCTTTCCCTATCACTCAAAATGATGTCCACGGCACAGTTCCAATGAGTTACGCACAGTAACTGCGGTGGTGACGGTGCAGTGACTCTGGTACCAGCACCGTCTTTCCCTACCACTCAAAATGATGTCCACGGCACAGTTCCAATGAGTTACGCACAGTAACTGTGGTGGTGACGGTGCAGTGACTCTGGTACCGGCACCGTCTTTCCCTACCACTCAAAATGATGTCCACGGCACAGTTCCAATGAGTTACGCACAGTAACTGGGGTGGTGACAATGCAGTGACTCTGGTACCGGCACCGTCTTTCCCTATCACTCAAAATGATGTCCACGGCACAGTTCCAATGAGTTATGCACAGTAACTGTGGTGGTGACGGTGCAGTGACTCTGGTACCGGCACCGTCTTTCCCTACCACTCAAAATGATGTCCACGGCACAGTTCCAATGAGTTACGCACAGTAACTGCGGTGGTGACGGTGCAGTGACTCTGGTACCAGCACCGTCTTTCCCTACCACTCAAAATGATGTCCACGGCACAGTCCGAATGAGTTAAGCACAGTAACTGTGGTGGTGACAGTGCAGTGACTCTGGTACCGGCACCGTCTTTCCCTACCACTCAAAATGATGTCCACGGCACAGTTCCAATGAGTTACGCACAGTAACTGTAGTGGTGACGGTGCAGTGATTTGGTACCGGCACCGTCTTTCCCTACCACTCAAAATGATGTCCACGGCACAGTCCGAATGAGTTAAACACAGTAACTGTGGTGGTGACGGTGCAGTGACTCTGGTACCGGCACCGTCTTTCCCTATCACCCTGAGGTGACCGTGAGTGATTGACAGGATGTTAAAATCCAGCCGCTAAGTGACTAACCATTTTTCCCCACCTGGGTTTTTACTCAGTCCCCGCAAGCAAACTGCATGAAGTTTTAAGTGACAGTTTGTCAAATCAACACGCAAGGGAGTTAATCAAAACACGTCACTGAAACACAACAACAAAGACCCGAGTCGTATACGGTAACCCTCACGTGTAAAGCGAGTAAATACACGGCAAATAAACTCCACCAGAAGTACATCCTTTGTTGTCATCAACAGTTCGTCTTCAGCCGACCATTACATCTTGCCTTTTTTCCTTTTTCATTTTTTTCTTTTTCTAATGATTGGTGTGGCATTTATATGTGAATGGACTTAAGAGCTAAAGTGGTTGCAGTTGCCGCCATGGCTCATTTTGGGGTAATTGAGCTGTATTGCTGTATGGGGGTTACAGTGATGATGAATGAATGAACCAGCACAAAGTCAAAGATACATTCCTTGTGCTATTACTTGATGAGAAGAAAGTTCTTAAGTCTTGCATCGTGTCGAGATTTGTGGCAACATTGAAACAGACTTACATATGCCGATGATGACTGGAAGTGTGTGTGTGTGCGTGTGTGTATGCATGTGTGTTGTGGTGTGTGAGCATGTGTGCCTGCATGCTTGTGTGTGGTGTGATGCATGTGCAAGTGTATGTGTAAGTGTGTGTGTGTGTGTGTGTGTGTGTGTGTGTGTGTGTGTGTGTTTTGTGTGTGTGTGTGTGTGTGTGTGTGTGTGTGTGTGTGTGTGTGTGTGTGTGTGTGTGTGTGTGTGTGTGTGTGTGTGTGTGCATGTTTGTGTGTGGGTGCGCGTGCGTGCGTGCGTACGTGTGCGTGTGTGTGTGTGCTGTGTGTGCATGTATGTGTGTGTGTGCGCGCGCGTGCGTGCGTGTGTGAGTGTGCTGTGTGTGTGTGTGTGTGTGCGTACGTGCGTGCGTGCGTGCATGCGTGCGTGTATGTGCGTGCGTGCGTGCGTAATGTATGTGCGTGTGTGTGTGTGCATGCAGGTACTCACGCTGGCAAAGATGAGGACCTTGGCAGATGAATCATCCTTCTGGATGTTGAGGACCTGCTGAACGATCGCTGCCACTTTTGTGGAATGACTCCCCTGTGGATGCCATGTTGTTATTATGATTATCATCACCAGCTTCCCGCTCACCATCAACACTACTGTCACATGTAGCCTCCTCCTTCAGTCATCGCCTTCATTACTGTCATCTTCCTGCTTGTCATTATCATTATTAGGATGGGTATTATGAACAGTATGACAATTGTTAATAAAAACTATCTACTACTACTACTAGTACTACTATGACTACGACTACTATTACTACTACTACTACTACTATAATTGTTTTCATTATTTATTTTGTTATTAACAATTGTCAATTACAACTACTGCTATTGTTCTCATTATTAAAAGTAAAAGGGCATGATCAAAAACTAAAGTTTTAAGTTTACAGCTGGCACTTACACCATTACAATCTACAAAATCTGACACACAGCAAAATGCATGATCTGACAAGCGGCTGACTGACTGACAAATAACCACCTTCATTGCAGGGCTAGACAAAATGCAGAATGCATGATCTGACAATTGACTGACAAATGACCACCTCCACTGCAATACTAGATACAATACAAAATGCATAATCTTACAACTGACTGACAAATAACCACCTTCACTGCAGGGCTAGACACAATGCAAAATGCATGATCTTACAACTGACTGACTGACAAATAACCACCTTCACTGCAGGGCTAGACAAAATGCAGAATGCATGATCTGACAAAAAACTGACAAATAACCCCCTTTCACTGAGGGCTAGACACAATACAAAATGTTTCTTACAACTGACTGACAAATAACCACCTTCACTGCAGGGCTAGACACAATACAAAATGCATGATCTTACAAGACAACTGACACAAATGACCACCTTCACTGCAGAGCTAGACACAATACAAAATGCATGATCTTACAACTGACTGACAAATAACCACCTTCACTGCAGGGCTAGACAAATGCAGAATGCATGATCTACAACGCTGACTGACAACAAATAACCACCTTTACTGCAGGGCTAGACACAATACAAAATGCATGATCTGACAACACTGACAAATGACCACCTTCACTGAGGGGCTAGACACAATACAAAATGATCTTACAACTGACTGACAAATAACCACCTTCACTGCAGGGCTAGACACAATACAAAATGCAATCTTACAAGACAGACTGACAAATTCACTGAGGGGCTAGACACAATACAAAATGAAATCTTACAACTGACTGACAAATAACCACCTTCACTGCAGGGCTAGACACAATACAAAATGCATGATCTTACAAGCGACTGACAAATAACCACCTTCACTGAGGGGCTAGACACAATACAAAATGCACAATCTTACAACTGACTGACAAATAACCACCTTCACTGCAGGGCTAGACACAATACACAATGCATGATCTTACAAGTGACTAACAAATAACCACCTTCACTGCGGGGCTAGAATCGTCTGCTGTGGATCGAGCGGTGCTGACGTAGGATATCTCGCCCGTCTTGGTCTTTTCCCGGCAGACGGCGCACTTCAGCGACACGCTGGCTGCAGGGTGGAGCCCCCGGCTGGAATTCTCTATCACAAGCTGGATGCAGGTCATGCAGAAACAGTGACCGCACAGCAGCACGCTCCACTGAAAATGAATGAACAAACAGACAGCATGGTCACATTGCAGCACGCTCCACTGAAAATGAATGAACACGCAGACAGCATGGTCACACTGCAGCACGCTCCACTGAAAATGAACACACAGACATGACCTCAACACAATGGTAATGCTGCTGAGGAAGTCAAAAAAACATAACATCATGACCACCAGTAAATTACTCAGTAAAGTGCATGCAAGTATGCACACACACACACACACACACACACACACACACACACCACACTACACACACACACTCACATATCACACACACACACAACACACACACACACACACACACACACACACACACACACACACACACACACACTCACATCATACACACACACACTCACATCACACACACACACACACACACACACACACACACACACACACACACACACACACTATATCACACACACGCACACATGCACACACACACACTACACACACAACACACACACACACACACACACACACACACACACACACACACACACACACAGCTACTCCTCTCTGTTGGTCATTATTTCATCTCTTGCACTTACATTTCTGCCCAACTCCTCCTTACAAATGGGACACTGGTCAGGGTTGACTCCATCCCTGAACTCCCCCTGCTTCTGCAACACAGTCACAGAGGAGTAAGACCAAAGTGCAATGAAACAACTCCGGATACCACTCCAAAAGTATACATACTTATAAGCGAAGGGACGCTACTCCAACAGCATTTCCTATGCCATTATATGTCTTAAACAATCTGCCAATTTTTGCAATTTCTTATAGATTTTTTTTTACATCAAATGCAGAAGACTCTACAAAAGGGCCTTCAGAAGAGACTGTCAACTGTGCTCCCCCTGTGTGTATATGCAAGCGAAAAGATCATGTACACAGGTTAAAGATCCTGCTGTCCATGTCAGATATGACGGATTGTGGAAACACTGAAATATATAAGAGAACATGCAGTAAAAGAGTCAGTCTTTGAAAGGAAAGAAGTTGGACAGGCAATATCCACTTTTAGCTCTGTCAGTTTGCTGTCCTCAAATGATTTGAGGAAGCGTGCGTGTTTGTGTGTATACACTGACACAGCATGGAATAAACTGACAATTTATGTGGATATGCCAGTGTAATGCATACTTCAAGTTCATTACACACGCATGCATGCATGCACCCACGCACGCACACGCACATACACACACACACACACATGCATGCATGCGCGCACACACACACTCACTCACACATGTGCACACGCACGTGAACCTGCACACACACATGTGAACCTGCACACACACACACACACACACACACACACACACTCTCACACACACACACACTCTCATACCATGAACCGACAGGACTAAAAGTGGACATTGCTGTTGGACATTACATGGAAGAAGAACAAGAACAAGAACAGGAAGAAGAACAAGAACAAGAACAAGAACAAAAAGAAGAAGAAGAAGAAGAAGAAGGACATTCTACAGAATAAGAAGTGGCATTGGTCAGAGAGCTGGGAAGGTTCAAGGCGTGTACCGCTTTGGCCAGGTTCTTCAGGTATTCCAGCTGCCCGCACTTGGTCCTCAGCTCGCTGGCGTACACCTTCTGGTCCGTCACCAACTTCTTCAGCAGGCTCTCCAGCTGCAGGAAACCACCACCACACCCGTTTCAACGCTGCTGGTCAACTCACTCATCCACGACCCCAAGATCCTCAGCCCCGTCAGTGTCAAAAGCACCAAACCCCCCCCCCCCCCCCCCGCCTGTTTCAACGCTGCTGGTCAACTCACTCATCCACGACCCCATGATCCTCAGCCCTGTCAGTGTCAAAAGCACTAACCCCCCCCCCCCCCCACCCCGCCATGTTTTCCACACCCACAGTCAAACCCATGTTTTTAATCATGCGTGTAACTGTAAAGCTTTTTTTTCCCCTTCTTCCTAATGCACAACTTGAGGGTGATTTAGATAGACTGCCCAGTTCATATGCAGTGATTTAATACTCCAAACACCGAAAAGCTCATATTTAGAGAGGCCGACATGGTGAGGGAGTAATAAGTTAATCTACATCTGTGATGCAGTCAACATCACCCTGGGCACATACGAAAACCTGCTGATCTAAATAAATATTCAGAGAGGCCAAGATGGTGAGGCAGTAATAATAATAACGTACATCTGTGATGCAGTCAACATACCCTGGGCACATACGAAAACCTGCTGATCTAAATAAACATTAGAGAGGCCGAGATGGAGAGGAGTAATAATTAAGTACATCTGTGATGCAGTCAACATACCCTGGGCACTACGAAAACCTGCTGATCTAAATAAACATTAGAGAGGCCGAGATGGTGAGGCAGTAATAATAATAATGTACATCTGTAATGCAGTCCAACCCTGGGCACTTACGAAACCTGCTGATCTAAATAAATATTCAGAGAGGCCGAGATGGTGAGGCAGTAATAATAATAATGTACATCTGTAATTGCAGTCAACAGTACCCTGGGCACTTACGAAATCCTGCTGATCTAAATAAATATTCAGAGAGGCCGAGATGGTGAGGCAGTAATAATAATAACGTACATCTGTAATGCAGTCAACAGTACCCTGGGCACATACGAAAACCTGCTGATCTAAATAAACATTAGAGAGGCCGAGATGGAGAGGCAGTAATAATAATAATGTACATCTGTAATGCAGTCAACAGTACCCTGGGCACTTACGAAATCCTGCTGATCTAAATAAATATTCAGAGAGGCCGAGATGGTGAGGCAGTAATAATAATAATGTACATCTGTAATGCAGTCAACCCTGGGCACTTACGAAATCCTGCTGATCTAAATAAACATTAGAGAGGCCGAGATGGTGAGGCAGTAATAATAATAATGTACATCTGTAATTGCAGTCAACAGTACCCTGGGCACTTACGAAATCCTGCTGATCTAAATAAATATTCAGAGAGGCCGAGATGGTGAGGCAGTAATAATAATAATTGTACATCTGTAATGCAGTCAACAGTACCCTGGGCACTTATGAAAATCTGCTAATCTAAATGCACATTACAGTCAGCCTATTGATACTGTTTACATGTATATGACATTAGAAGCAAAAGGGGGAGTAAATACAGTTCATACACATGCAAACACACACACACACATGTAAACACACACACACACACACACACTCCCAACAGACACACCCCATATGCACACACAGATGGGGAAACCGAACACTGCTATTAGCTGGGGGAGAAATATTGTGAAAAGAAGATGATTTTCCACTCTGTTTTAATAATAATATCATAATAATAGATTATTTACGGCACCCCATCTTCTAAGAGCCCTGAGTGCTTACAAAGACATAAGGGTACACTCATTTCATCATTCACACACACACACACACACACACACACGCACAAAGATGCACATGCACACGCACACACGCCCACACACTACAAATACATGTATTACTGGTGACGAATTGGTAAAATGACAGATCAGTATGCCAAGAAGAAGGGATGGGTTTTCAGTTTTGACTTCAGAAATGCAAGTTGGTCAGTGCCTGAGATTAAGATGGAGTGAGTTCCAAATGGGACATCCAATGTGGGAAAAAGAGCTAACAGAGATAGGGGGAAGGGAAGGAGGGGATGGACAGATAGGAGGACGAACAAACAAACAGACAGACAAAAGGCAGGCAGGCAGGCAGAGATCGAGACGGGATGAAAATCTTGCAGGGTGCAGGGTGCAGCACCTCGGGTTTTTCCCGAACATGGACATCCCACTGCCCAGGTGTGGCTTCCCCAGGTAAACGAAGGCGCATGCGTGTGACCGCCATCTCCAGCTCATCTACGGCCGACATCTCTTCCCTCAGCTTCACCCACAGGGCCCGCAGTTGCTGCACACAAGTCACAGGCACATGACATGTAAATAATCATTAAAGTATTTAATAATAATAATAGACTATTCATGGCACCCCATCTTATAAGAGCCCAGAGTGCTTACAAAGACACGAGAATACACTCGCAGTTCGCAGTTGCTGCACACAAGTTACAGGCAGTTGACATGTAAATAATAATTAAAGTATTCATAAAGTGCAAAATTTTGTCTGTAGAGACCATTCTTCTAAGTGTATACAGGCACACATACATGCATGCACGCACACACACACACACACACATACACACAAGAGCATACTGACTGTACAAAACTTTTACACAACTTAAAATGGGCAGCAAACAGAGACTTGAGATGGATGAAGATAGCACGATGAAGACGCGTGTGACTAATAATCCACTTTGTCCCATCAGTTAAGTCCCACTGAAGCCAAATAATCAAGACCCTTTTGCTTGTTCCATGTACTTGGTAAATTTAGACTCTCTTTGAAAGGCTTTCCTCTGCTCATGCATCGATGTGTTCAAGTACGCAGTCAATTATGCTGCATGGTTGTCAGTCGAGTTTGCAGTTATTAAAGCACAGTGTAAGCCTAATGCATTTGGCAGATGAAATCACAGGAAAGTCAAAAATGAAACAAAAGTGAAAATAAATGAAAAACACAGACAGACAGACAGACAGAGAGACACACACACACACGCACGCACACACACACACACACACACACACACACACACAGGTACAATACATTAAGAAAATTGGCAGCTATTTTGGTAAGAACAATAAATCAACAGAGAGAGAGAGAGAGAGAGAGAGAGAGGGACAAAAGAAAGGAGAGACAAAAACAGAAAGAAAGAAAAAAGAAGGAAATGACTTAGGAAAAAAGAAAGAAAAAAGAAAGAGCTAAAGAAAATAAACAGCAATGACAACAACAAACAAATCAGGAGAAAGATAGAAAGAAAATTAGAAAAAAAGAAAGAAAAAGTCAAGAAGACCGACTTACTCTGAACTCTTTCTTCCATGCTTCAAACAGCTGGATATGCACTGTGCCATCTTGAATGGCATCCCAGGACACTGCAATGGGAAGCACACACATAAATACCCCCATAAAGTGTCTAAAATGCGGTGAGCCAGTTTGGCCTAGCAGTAAGGCATTAGGCTGGTAAGCAGAGGGACCTCGGTTTGAAACTGAATCCGCTTCAGCTCTCCTTTCTCTGCAAAAATTGTGGTCTCCGGACACTGTCTTGTGACTTTGTCCCTCACAATTAATGAAACATTAAAATGGCTCTCATCACTGCCCATCTTAATGCAGGCGTCATTCTGGTGGTGACAGTGTAGCGATAGGTATAATAGTCTAACTCTCCCCCCACCTCCATAAACCCTTCCCCCCCAGTCCCTGATAAGCTGTACGGTTTCTGTGGACGTTAAGCACCATGTTTACTTTCTAAAAGGCATAAGCAACTGAACCTGTGCAGCCTATCTCCACTTATTTGTTGTTGTTGTTGTTGTTGTTGTTGTTGTTGTTGTTGTTGTTGTTGTTGTTGTTGTTTTGTTTTGCTGCTTATCTCACTGCTAATGAATGGTACCAAACTTTCTAATGCCTGTGTGACAAAGACAAAAAAACTTCTTATGAACCATTATGCATATTCCGAAAGCTTTATGCCCTCAGCAGACCTTCGGTTCACAAACAGCGCGTTTCAAACATGTAGCTGTTTGATTCAAGTTTGGGCGCCTTATAATGTTACATCCTATGAGATCGTAGTTTAGAAGCTGACTTTTTGCCTAATAATAATGTGTTCTTTTTCGTAATGCACACACACACACAGTGATAAACACACACACACACACATGGACACACACATGGACACACACACACAGTCACACACACACACACAAAGTCACACACACACACACACACACACACACACACACACACACACACACACACACACACACACACACACACACACACACACACACACACACACACACACACACACACACACACAATACACACACACACACACATGCATTCAAGTTTTTCCGGGACTGCACATGATCAACACAAACGCACACACTTACAAAGCTGGTTTCTTGCGAAAGAGTGGACAGATTTCAGGATGACCTCCAGACTGCCGTCTTTCCAGGTTCCTTTGCGGTAGCTTATATCCTCTCCACCTATAACACTTTAATAACCAGGTGACAAATGAAGTAATAAAATAATAAATAAATCCAGTGACTGATAGTTGATCAATGAGTGTTAAATTTTTTATCCTCTTTCAACCTTTTTCCATGGAATTTTTAAACTCCTAATTTCTGCTGCATTCTGCCATTAAAAACCCCAAATCCTAATTTCTGATACATTCCTAGTGGAATGCGTAATTTTTATCCTAATTGCTGCTGCATTCTGCCACTAAAAAAATCCTAATTCCTGATACATTCCTAATGGAATTCAAAAATTGTATCCAAATTTCTGCTGCATTCTGTCAATATGAACTAGAATGTGCAGACAGGGTGGAATCCATCTTTTGTCAAACTCATTACAGTGGTGGTTACAAACTGGTTACTCTCTCAGTGGTGATTACAAACTGATTGCTCTATCTGTGGTGGTTACAAATTGTTTGCTCTGTCTGTGGTGGTTACAAACTGATTACTCTCTCAGTGGTGATTACAATCTGTTTTCTCTGTCTGTGGTGGTTACAAACTGTTTGCTCTGTGGTGATTACAAACTGATTGCTCTATCTGTGGTGATTACAAACTGATTTCTCTATCTGTGGTGGCTACAAACTGATTGCTCTATCTGTGGTGATTACAAACTGATTGCTCTATCTGTGGTGGTTACAAACTGTTTTTTCTGTGGTGGCTACAAACTGATTGCTCTATCTGTGGTGATTACAAACTGATTGCTCTATCTGTGGTGATTACAAACTGAATACTCTCTCAGCGGTGGTTACAAACTGATTGCTCTATCTGTGGTGATTACAAACTGATTACTCTCTCAGCGGTGGTTACAAACTGATTGCTCTGTCTGTGGTGGTTACAAACTGATTGCTCTATCTGCGGTGATTATAGACTGATTGCTCTGTCTAGCTTATTATTTTCCTTCTTGTACGCAGTAACAATAATAAAACCATGCATGGATCCCCACCCCCCCTCAACCCCAAGGTAAAAACAACACACACAAAAACACAGCAAAAAACTAACCGTTGCTCAATGGAGATGTCAAACAGCTTGGATTCCAAGTTCTCAAACACATCACTCAGTTTGCAGAACACACAGCTGCAAAAAAAGAAAAAGAAGAAAAAAGAATACCAAGCTTTCAGCTGTTTATTCAATCAACATTTTATTTTATCTCTGTTCACAGCAAGGTGACACAAAAAGCAAAAACATATAATTATTATTTATACTAATTTTCCCACAGGACTATGAACAATGGATTTGACAATATTAGTAATAACATCAGTATTATACAAAATATCTCTTACATTGTTGTAAGCATTTAAGTCACATCCATTTTTCTGAAATAACTGTAGTAATAGGACATTCAGCTGTTTATTCTCTGGCACTTTATGTTAATAACATTTCCCTTTTCATACAGCAAGGGATAACTAAAAAGGGGGACATCTGTCAGCGACAGGGAGCTGGTGAACTTTCGCTCATGGGGACAGCGGACGGTCTTGGTTGTGAGTGTCACTAAAAAGCTTAATTACTTGTTAACGAGGCGTCAGATCAACCATCTGACCACACACGTAAGCAGGTCTCCGTACAGGGAATCTGCCTATATGCTTTTTAGCCACTTTTCAAGGCTTGATCGGCGACAGCCAGCACTTATAGAAATGTAAACAAACTGTTGGCAGATCATTGGCATGCATAAACTCCACCAGAGGTACATCCTCAAATGTACATTATCTGCTTTTGGTTGAGTTGTGTATGTTGTTCTGGAGATGATAACCTAAAATTTGACACACACTGATGCATCCAAGCAAGCAAGCCAACAAATATGCAGAATGCCGACCCCGCCCCCCCCACCCCCCTCCCACACGCGCACACACCAGAGAAGATTGTCGAGCCAGGGTCAAATTCTGGAAAGCTATACTATCGGATAAGCTAGCTGTGGGGTGTCTGGCTAAGAACCCATCCCCCACCTCACTTGGGCAATACCAACAGGAAAGGTTTTGTTACAGCTGGAACCATCTGGACAATCGCCGATCATTGCACGTAACACTAACAGACGTGTACATGTTTAAAATGTGAGTCAACAAACATAAGGCACGTCAGCACTGACGTTTTGAGCTCAATGTTGTTGACAGGCCTGAGACAGCAAGGGATGGCTTGCTCGAGGATGGTCTTGTCATGCACGTCGATCTTGTCGATCCTCTTCATCTCCGTCAGCACCTTGTGTCGTGCCTGCTGCAGATCTGACATGTCCGTGGCAATGATGTACTGCAAGCCGGCGACGTTTCGGAAGCTGCACAAAACATAATAATAATAAATGCATTTTCTAATGCGCCAAATCCCTCTATGACTATACATGTGTGAGGCGCAAAGTGCTACACATGCAACATTACAACAACACACAACCTAATTTGATAATGCATTACATGTCTCACTCTATCCCCCCCCCCCACCCCCCACCCCCGGCATCCACACATGTGCACACACAGACACATTATCACACGCTTCCATGCTCCCCCCCTCTTTCTACCCCCCCCCCAACCCCTCCCCCCATCACCCCCAAAATCATCAGTCAGCCAGTAAAGACGTCAGCAGCAAAACGAACACAAATGTACGATTTAAACCTCCCTTGTTGCCTCTGAACTTCATGACAGGATGGAGAACATGCAGTGACAGCTCAATTGTGTAAAGTGGAACATAAAAACAAAACAAAAACTTAACAGAAACCTAAAAAAATGCTTTCTCTCTCTTTTTCAGTTCAAAGCTCTTCTTCTTATACACTTATACATTAGTTAAGGAAACCAGCAAATAACACAATTTTCTCTGATCCTGTCAGTTTGCTGTTATCATTTTTGTGCTGTATAGTGTATTTCTTTGAAAATACAGTTTCTCAAATCATCCAGAAAACATCTTTCCATTTTGAGGTAAAAAGAGAAATATTGCCAATTTTATTTAACAAAGAGGAAGAACAACAAATTAAATGGCGACTAGAGTGTCATTAAAAATGTGGATATATTTACTTGCAAAGCACAAATCCTAAACAAAAGAATCAGCCCTCAGAGTTGGACAGAAAGAACTGTGTGCGTGAGTCAGTCAGACCACTACTACCACCAATAACAAAGAAACTGACAAACAAAACAGACTGAATACAGAATACAGGATACAGAATCTTTATCGTCTATGATTAACAGAGAAATTTGCCTTATGACTGCATAAAAGATACAAGTAAAATAACACACAGTATAATAATACATGAACATGAGTACACATAAAACACAGGGTACTTTATCTTGAAGTCTGGAGGGCACACACACACACATCCGAAACAGTCAACCGTACCAGTTACACGCATGAACACATGCACTTTCAAGCATTTTCAACAAATAAGAAAAGTACAACTCATCAAATTCAACCCAAACAGACACAATACCTACACACGAACATCTCTATTCAGACCAGTACTACAAAGCTAGGAGACAGCTCGCAAAACGGCCCCAACCTTCTGTTGAAAGAAGCGGAGCTGACGTCTTGCCCCACTTTCCGCACAAGCTCCGCAGCGTGGCCCGCCTGGCTAGCATGCGACAGCACCTCCACGTACCAGTCGGTGCCAGCACCCAGCTGTCCAGACAGACAGGACTCAAGGGTGGTTCAAGACATACCATCACACCCCATACATGCAACTGCACACAGACCTGTTTAGCCCCTAGGTACGGTTAGTGTTGTTTCGAATGGCCAAATGTGTGGTTTTGAGGCTGGACGTGTAGTTTTTAATTTTTTTGTTTCTTCATTTGCACGTGAAAACAGTTGAGCGCATCAAAAGTATGCATCGGAACTCATTTGTGTGGGAGAGTGCTTCCAGTGGTGCCAAACTACAGATTGTGGAATACGTAGCCGAAATGAAGCCAATTTCATAGTTCGCTGTATGAATGCGTAGCTGCATAGTTTTGGGTCAGATTCGTAGTTTACTACGCTCAATATGCAGAGTAAACAGGTTTATGTACACTGACAAATGCATTCAGTTTGAACCGTTTCAACTGCAAAACAGTTTGTTTCCAGAGCTTTTTTCAACTTGACTCCCAAGCTCTGGAATGCTCAACCAACATGATCAAGGAAGCAGACTCCTTGGCAGCATTCTGCAGATATCTGAAAACCCACCTGTTCTCTGAATGACTTTGCACCATGTGTCTTTTTCTTTGTTTTGATTATGATGACTTTCTCTCTATTTCAGAGGGGGAAAAAAAGAAGTTGATTCTTAACATTTACTTTTACATCAGCTCCTTCTTGTCTGTCCTTTTGTCAAAAGTGCTTGTGCACTATTGCTTCCTTGTGTTTCGTCGCATTGGCAAGTACGTTTCCCTAGATCGATCTGTTATATTTTGTCAACCTCACCAACAGTTGTTCACTCATTCACCAATGCTTGCATGTTGAGCACACAGAGCAAAGTCATCATAGCCATTAGAAGTGTGCCGCTAGAAGTGTGCTAGCCACTAGAAGTGTGCTAGCCACTAGAAGTGTGCTCTACAAAAGGTTTTAACTGCTCACCTGTTGTGTGAGGTCCTGGACGGCCTGTTTGCAGGGAGCCAGCTGGTCCCGCGTGATGGCCACAGCGTTGCTGGCTCTGAGGAGGTACTTCTCCTTCAGCTCATCACACTGCTCGCATACAGACAGACAACATCCTGAGACAGTCATCAGCCTGTGGGGTCTAGCCCTGGTAAGCGGACAACATTAGCTCATCACATTGCTTGCATACAGACAGACAGACAAAACACTCTGAGACAGACATCAGCCTGTGGGGTCTAGCCCTTCAGCGGGTAAGTAGACAACATCAGCCTGTCATACTGCTCGCGCACAGACAGACAGACAGACAGACAGACAGACAACACCATGAAATAGTCATCAGCCTGTGCAGCCTAGCCTTTCAGTTGGTAAGTGGTCAACATTAGCTCATCACATTGCTTGCATACACAGACAGACAACACTCTGAAAAAGTCATCATTCTGTGGGGCCTAGCCCTTCAGCTGGTAAGTGGTTACTATCAGTTCACCACACTGCTGGAATACAGACAGACAGACAACACTCTGAGACAGTCATCAGCCTGTGCAGCCTAGCCCTTCAGCTGGTTAGTGGTTACTATCAGTTCACCACACTGCTGGAATACAGACAGACAGACAGACAACACCCTGAGACAGTCATCAGCCTGTGCAGCCTAGCCCTTCAGCTGGTTAGTGGTTACTATCAGTTCACCACACTGCTGGAATACAGACAGACAGACAACACTCTGAGACAGTCATCAGCCTGTGCAGCCTAGCCCTTCAGCTGGTAAGTGGACAACATCAGTTCGATTTCCTGCTTCAGCTCTCTTCGTTTCAGAAGTTGTGGTTTACAGACCCTGCCCTATGGCTTTGCCCCTCCCAATTAAAAGGAACATCAAAAATGGCTCTCACACTGCCCTCTGGCTTTGCCCCTCCCAATTAAAAGGAACATCAAAAATGGCTCTCACACTGCCCTGTGGCTTTGCCCCTCACATTTAAAGAAACATCAAAAATGGCTCTCATAGCAGCCCATCTTAACAGAGAATTATAGTTCTCCCCTCCTGCACCCCCCCCCCCCCCCCCCACCCCCCTTGAGATCTCGGTCCTCACCAGGTTACAGCTAAACACACATGCACCATACATATGCAGCTTTGCAAGAAGTGATGTGACATGGTGCATAGTGGCATGGTGTACACAGAACACACTTAGATGGCTGCAGTTTCATGTGGCACCAGCCATGTAACACCCAAACAGCACTGTAAGTAGGCCGCTTCAGTAGATATTTAAAAACGCTCTATTAAAAGATAGTCACTCATTCAGAATCACATGTGAGCGCTGTGAGTCTGCTCGAGAGCGGAGAATAGCATTGTATTGGGCGATTCAGGCAGGGTTGTTAACTCCCTTGACTTTTGCCCAGCATTGCTTAAGTCCCTTGGTTGCTTTTACTTCCGGTGCATACTTTCTTCACAATGGTAGGTGGTGACAGTGAATTTGCGAACTTTACACTGCCAGCTTTAAAGGCATTTTTGAGGCCCATATCATGTGTCTGGCAATAAGCAATAACTTGTTGCTTGTGCTATAGGATGCCCCAAAACGCATTTTTTCTATGAACTCGCGATCTTCTGGTCAGCCAAAAAACGATGCAAAGACACTTTTTTGCCACCCTCCATCCCTTTTCCACGGTAATTTTGCAACTGCAACAGTATTGGCATTTGTACTGCTTCGCGATTCTAGGTTCAACCTCCACTGTTACACACAGCGTGAAGCAACGCCTACTCAGAAATCAGCCTGGAAGTGCGCTGCAACCTCTCGCGACTTCTTGCATGAAAGATTACAAAGCGCATTCACTCTAGCAAACCAGCTTCGCTGAATCGCCCAATAGAAGCAATCAACAACAACAACCTCTCCAGCAATAGCTCAGCACTCTCCAGAGACAACTCAGCATGTAAGCAAGTCTAACAGTCTTGAACGTCCCGGCCTTGGTTGCACCATCCTCTCTGGTGAGTTAGTCGTAACTGTTCCTGCTGAAGTCTGCGCTCTGTTGAGTCCACAGGTGATTCATATGACACCCATTGTGGTGTTTGTGGTGTGACGTTGATACAAGCGGGTAAAGAGGTCAGCTGGGTGGGTGGGTGGGTGGGGGGGGGGGGGGGGGGGGGGAATGCTTGTCCAGTAACCTGTTTTCCCAGCTGGTCATCCTGCAGTGTTGGGTGGGTGCCTGTCCACTAACCTGTTTTCCCAGCTGGTCATCCCGCAGCGTTGGGTGGGTGCCTGTCCACTAACCTGTTTTCCCAGCTGGTCATCCCGCAGCGTTGGGTGCACCCCAGGTGGCCGGGTGGCCAGGACCTCCTTCAGGTTGTGGAGGGTGTGGAGATGAGGCAGGGTGTCCGTCTGGAACTGCTTCCTCTTCTCGTGCTCCTCCACCGACATCAGCACCTCACGGTACAGTGCCACAGCTTCTGGCACCTGCACTCACACACACAAACATACAGACACGGACATAGGGGCACACAGACGGTCGTACCGACACAAACACACATAGACACAAAAACGCACACACAAATGCACATTTTCACATCCTCCTAAATTACTTTGGACTAAATAAACATGCATTTCATTTTCAAACAAGGAACATGGCAGGTTTGAGATACAATAGCATGAAAAATGAGACCAAAATCACCTAAAACCTTTTCACACACAATGCAACAGGATTCATAGGCCTTGGCAATTGGCCAAAGGTACTTTGCCAAATGACTTCATGTTATATTAAGAAGACTGGCCACAATGTGGTCAATTTCCACAAAATCGCCAAGACTTTGCACAAGACTTGCCATGTACCTTCAGTGAAGACCGGCCTCAGCAAGTGACCAAAGGTACTCTTCTAAGCAACTTCATGTTATATGAAGAATGCCCTCTGGCCGCAATGTGGCCAACTTCAGCGAAATCGCCAAGACTTTGCACAAGACTTGCCACGTACCTTCAGTGAAGACCGGCTTCAGCAAGTGACCAAAGGTACTTTTCTAAGCAACTTCATGTTATATTGAGAATGCCCCCTGGACACCATGCAGTCAACTTCCACAAAATTGCCAAGACTTGACCATGACCATATTGCTTTACGTCCACAGAAGCGAGGTTGCTTATTGGGGATGGGGGGGGGGGGGGGAAGGGGACGAGAGAGTGAAGGCTTGACCGCGAATACCACCTGAAAAAGACCAGAGAGACCGTGGACTGCCGCCAGACCAATGGAAGTGTTAAGGTGGTGTCCCCTCGCCATTCGCAGGGACTAGTGCACTGCGCAATTGCTGTTTCAACTGCCGTGCTTGGCAGAGTCACAAGGACAATGTCCGTTGCACTGCTGTTGAGGAACAACTCGAAGCAAAAGAAGTCCAACTTTCACAGCCCAGCTCCACCTCCCTACTCATGATCTCTTCTGGGATGAGGGTCCAGCTCCACCTCCCTCCTCTTGATCTTGCCTGGAACCCTGTAGTAATGTGTGAACCAAGACTTGCCATGTACCTTCAGTGAAGAAAGGCCTCAGCGAGTGTCTAAAGGTACTCTGCCAAGCAACTTTGTTTTACATTAAGAACAATAGGAATCTGGCACTGACACGCCGAGAGGAAAGCAGGCAGGCAGACAAACTTCTCTCACCCTGGGAGGGTCCTCGATGAGGTGAATGCCAGCCTGACCGTTCATGGCGGCGATCATATTCCGATGGCTCTCCATGCACTCCGTGACTGTCTTCTTGATCAGATTCTCCAGTAGCTGTTCCATAGTCATCATGCTGGAGGTAGGAAAGCAGCCAGTACAACACGTTACGCGGAACGAAATTACCAGTACACGCTTCATGCGAGCAGGGAGCTTTCTTACCTGTGAAAACTGCAGCTTACAATGATAGTTTACAAAGGCAGTGTCAATCGCACTTTAAGGTTTAGGGGGCTAGGCTTGGTGTGTATGCTTGGTTGCTCAAATCCCAGCAGGTCACAGTGTCACTGCCAAGGGTCACAGCCATCACAGGCTGTACCAGAGACTTTACTAATGACACACACGCACATGTACACACACACACACATTGCTCACGCACATTTACACATACACACACACTGCTCACACACATTTACACACACACACACACACACACACACACACACACACACACACACACACACACACACACACACTGCTCATGCACATTTACACACACACACACACACACTGCTTACAGACACAGACACAGACATAGACACACACACACACACGCACTGCTTACAGACACAGACACACACACAACTGGCCTTCACCTTTCTTGGACAGCAATGAAAGAGCCTTTCACAGCCTGAGGGTGACAGCATGCCTGTCGCAGCTTCACCAGCGGCCTGAAGAGCTGTTACAACACCAGAAATAAACTGTGGTAGTTTCACCAGTGGTCCTAAGAGCTGTTACAACACCAGAAATAAACTGTGGTAGTTTCACCAGTGGTCCTAAGAGCTGTTACAACACCAGAAATAAACTGTGGTAGTTTCACCAGTGGTCTGAAGAGCTGTTACAACACCAGAAATAAATTGGTAGTTTCACCAGTGGTCCTAAGAGCTGTTACAACACCAGAAATAAACTGGTAGTTTCACCAGTGGTCCTAAGAGCTGTTACAACATCGGAAATAAACTGTGGTAGTTTCACCAGCGGTCTGAAGAGCTGTTACAACACCAGAAATAAACTGTGGCAGTTTCACCAGTGGTCCTAAGAACTGTTACAACACCAAAAATAAACTGTGGCAGTTTCACCAGTGGTCCTAAGAACTGTTACAACACCAAAAATAAACTGTGGCAGTTTCACCAGTGGTCCTAAGAACTGTTACAACACCAAAAATAAACTGTGGCAGTTTCACCAGTGGGCCTAAGAACTGTTACAACATAGACCAAAGCATATGCATACTTTAATCACTAGAAATAAACTGACACTAGAATTTGAGATGTGATGATGTTTCGATTTTGGTGCACTTGCAATGGCATTATCAAGGCAAACTCAGTCATACCACAGATGGCACAGAAGGGTTAAAGGGTACTGCTGAGTTTTTACCAGCCATTGTTACCCTGCAGCCAGAGAGGAGAGAGTCGGTGGTGCAGAGTGAAAGCACTCACTCTCAAAAGCCAAGTTAACCCACTTGGCCCCAGACCATTTTCAAAGTTGCGAGATGGACATGCAATAGATGCATGAAAATAAACAAAAGCCCAACTGTTAGCAATGGCGTCGGAGCTTCATCCTTTGAGATTTGAACTGCAAATTTGGCTCAGTCGCTTACTGTGGGCACCCTAACAAACTCACAGAGCTTCACCTTTGGAGTTTCAAACTGGAAATTTTGCAGTCAGTTACCCTGTAGGTACCCCAAATCCTGATATTCAGATGCAGATATTTCTGACTTGGTATTTTTTTATTATTTTTTTATGCTTTTATATTTGCGTGAAAAAAATAAAAACCTGTTGGATATACAAGAACACTGTGTTTGCAAACTGGGGAAAATACGAAGTGAGCCGAAACTTTTGTTTGGTGTTTATTATTGATATTTAAAGTTGTATACCGGGATCATTTGACACAGTTACTTTCCTTTGCATGGGATTTCGTAGCGAAAGGGCAGCGGCTGGTCTGGGGCCAAGTGGGTTAAGCACAACTCAGCACCATCACCATAGAACAGGGCGGCTGTCATGTATCATTGGCAGGAGCTGCCACAAGTATCATTTTTGTCACGACAAACATGTAGTACACTCACTTTGGCCACAGTGGCTGGATCGAAGTTGCTCAGTCTTTCTGACCTTTCTTCGCTGGACAATTGCAGAGTGAACTGAAACAAACATGATAGAAGACTGCTCAGTATGTTTCATTTTAAGGCCTGTCACTCTTAATGTAGCTTTATTGACCTACCAAAGTCCCACTTGGTGAAGATATCTTTGGTCCCATTGGTTAACACTAAAACTGGGCAATCTGCAGCCAAATCTTCAGCAATTTGCCACAGAAGCACATCCTTTCTTTTTTCTATACAAGCAACTGGGATCAAACGCATCATACAACATCCACTGATGCTCCCACAGGACAATATAAAATATCAGTCTTATCCTCCGTGACAACAGGTTTTTCTTCCCTTTTTTAAATATTTTTTAGTTTGAGACTTTTTGCAGTAAACACTGGCTGATGAGCTGGCTGCAGCATCACAAACTGACCAGCCAGTCGGATGCACCATGTGGTCAGCTTTAGCCACTTTGCCAGGAGTTCCCACAATCTGATTTGTGTTGAAACTTTGATGAAGGAAAGCCTTGGCAAAGGTTTGCCATTCGCCAAGGCTTGGCAAAGTGGTCATATTCAGAATGCCCTTTAGTGCATCTGATAACTGTAGCAGCAAATGAAACAAAAAGGACTTAACTTCAAAGCTGCTTCATCAAGCTGCTTCAGGCCATATTCAGAATGCCCTTTAGTGTATCTGATAACTGTAGCAGCAAATGAAACAAAAAGGATTTAACTTACAAATAAACAAGCATTTCCGTTTACCCGAGCGTAACATTATATCTCTGTTGAAGTCCTGAGCTGGTTCACCGCTGTGAAGTTGGTTGTGTGCTCATTCTTCTGGGCCAAAGGTGAAATAACCAAACATTAAGTGATTTTACTACTGTTCATTGTTTGTTTGTAGATTAAGTGGCAGTCTGCTGCTTGAAAAAAGTGCCCGCCCTGAACGTTTGCGCGTTTTGCATTGTCCGATGAAAATAACCTTTGTGTTTCGACTTACTTTCATGCACGATAGTGGTCAACTTAGTTTTATCTTTCTGTGCGTTTTGTTGTTGCTGTTGTTTTTTTACTAATACAGCTACAAATGATAGATGGCGGCGAAAACATCATCTCTGTTCTGAAAGTCTTTCCATCAGTTTCATAGTAGTAGCTGAGAGATCAAAGACCTGCAATACTTTAGGAGCATTACAAGTAGTAGCTGAGAGATCAAAGACCTGCAATACTTTAGGAGCATTCCAAGTAGTAGCTGAGAGATCAAAGACCTGCAATACTTTAGGAGCATTACAAGTAGTAGCTGAGAGATCAAAGACCTGCAATACTTTAGGAGCATTCCAAGTAGTAGCTGAGAGATCAAAGACCTGCAATACTTTAGAAGCATTACAAGTAGTAGCTGAGAGATCAAAGACCTGCAATACTTTAGGAGCATTACAAGTAGTAGCTGAGAGATCAAAGACCTGCAATACTTTAGGAGCATTACAAGTAGTAGCTGAGAGATCAAAGACCTGCAATACTTTAGGAGCATTACAAGTAGTAGCTGAGAGATCAAAGACCTGCAATACTTTAGGAGCATTACAAGTAGTAGCTGAGAGATCAAAGACCTGCAATACTTTAGGAGCATTACAAGTAGTAGCTGAGAGATCAAAGACCTGCAATACTTTAGGAGCATTACAAGTAGTAGCTGAGAGATCAAAGACCTGCAATACTTTAGGAGCATTACAAGTAGTAGCTGAGAGATCAAAGACCTGCAATACTTTAGAAGCATTACAAGTAGTAGCTGAGAGATCAAAGACCTGCAATACTTTAGAAGCATTACAAGTAGTAGCTGAGAGATCAAAGACCTGCAATACTTTAGGAGCATTACAATAACTGGAAGATGAAAAAGCACTCACTCTTGTGATTTCTTCAGCACATTTGTGGTACAGTCGACGGTAGAAGAGGTCCTCCACAGGGGAGAAGGTCAGGTGATGGATTTCTTCAGTCTGATCCGGCAGGGCCAACTGAAACACAAATTAAGATTGGGTGATAGATTTCTTCAGTCTGATCTGGCGCTGCCAACTGAAACACAAATTAAGGTCGGGTGATAGATTTCTTCAGTCTGATCCGGCGCTGCCAACTGAAACACAAATTAAGGTCGGGTGATAGATTTCTTCAGTCTGATCCGGCGCTGCCAACTGAAACACAAATTAAGGTCGGGTGATAGATTTCTTCAGTCTGATCCGGCGCTGCCAACTGAAACACAAATTAAGGTCGGGTGATAGATTTCTTCAGTCTGATCCGGCGCTGCCAACTGAAACACAAATTAAGGTCGGGTGATAGATTTCTTCAGTCTGATCCGGCGCTGCCAACTGAAACACAAATTAAGGTTGGGTGATAGATTTCTTCAGTCTGATCCGGCGCTGCCAACTGAAACACAAATTAAGGTCGGGTGATAGATTTCTTCAGTCTGATCCGGCAGCACCAACTGAAACACAATTAATATGTAATATTTTTGTGCCCCTACATAGTACCACAACTGGTACATGTAACACTCTCTCTTTAACCCTCCCTCCACTGCTCCCCTCTCCCTCTCCCCATCAGGTTGTTGATGCTGTTCCATTCTGTCATTCTTTCTGCCTCTTTTATATGCTGTCGCTACTGTGAATTTTGTGAATTGGTGTGATAAAAATTACTTGTATTTGAATGTTTCCAAAATGAAAGAGATGTGCACTGATTTTAGGAAGAATCAAAGATGCCCCAAACCAGTCTACATTAAAGGAGAAGCAGTAGACACATATATAAGTACTTAAGTGTGGTTTTTGATAGTAAATTGAACTGGAAAGAGAACATCAACTCTGTGCTGAAAAAAGTGAACTCGAGAATGTATTGCATGCGAAAGCTGAGATCATTTGGTAAATTCAGATATGCTAGTAACTTTTTATAATGCTGTAATATGTAGTATTATTATGTTTGGTTCTGTCTGTTGGGGTGGGAATATTTCAAAATTAGATAGAGGGAGGCTGGAAAAATTGTAAAAAAAGCAGGTCATGTTGTGGGAGAGCCACTGGACAGTTTTAAAACTTTACATGAAAAGAGACTATACAGAAAACTAATGCAAATATTAAACGACCCTACACTCTCAATGAGACACTACTTTGATAGCAGACGTAGCAACAGGAGTGGAAGATTTTTACTTCCGACAACAAATACAAATCGTTATAAAGCCTCGTTTTTATCCTCGGCTCTGTCAGTTTTTAACAAAAATTATACCAGTCATTAACTGAGTGTGCGCATGCATCAAGATGTCTGTTTCTAACGGAGGGTTGGGGATGCGTCAACTTAATGATTTTTATTTGAGTTTTTACGTTTTGGTTCGACACAGAGAAAGCATTATTCCAGGTAATTTGGGTTTGCTATAACTAAGTATTAGTGTATGCAGATTGAGAGAAAGGGGGCATATGTCTAAGAGTGTGTATGAGCGTGTGGTTCATGATTTAGAATTATTGAGATATGTTCTTCGTTGTGCAATCAAACGACAGCTTTAATTTCCCACTGGGATTAATAAAGTATCTTGTTATTGTTACTGCTGTTGTCATGCAGTGGCACGCATTGGTTTTTGCAGTTTTTTTCTTTCTTTCTTCTGTTTGTTGGTCATTATGGTTCGGGTCTTTTTTTCCCTCCATCTCTGTTATATAGGCTAGTTGACTGGTTCAGTGTTCACATTAACTTTGTGTTTCAGTTTCACTATCCTTGGTTTGTGTATATATATATATATGTTCATATGCATAAAACCTGAATACAATTTTTTTTTTATCACAAGTAAACATCATTTCTGATCTTGTCCACAGATGGGTAAGACAGGTAAAAATCTGACACACACACACACACAGTGACACAAAATATGCATAAAAACACACATAGTAACACCCAAAATGCAAACATACACACACACACACACAAGCACGCATGCATACAAATGCAGACACACACACACACACACACACTCACGAACACCTCCTCCCCACCCACCCACACAGAGCAATAACATTTTTAACAGACTAACCTGGTGCTTAACCTCCTCCATGGAGTTGCGCCACATGACCTTGGCCAGGACTTCATGCAGTGGGTCCTTGATGCCACAGCAGTATGGGTTCCACAGCCACCGTCTCCACCACTCCTCCACGCAGTAGGGGTCAAAAGCAATGAATGCCAGCAGTCCAAACAGATCTGTGGATGAGGGGTGGGGGGTGGGAGAGACAAAGAGGGCAAATTGTGAATCAGGTAAGGGCACAAAAGAGTCTGCAATCCTCTAAAATGACACAGTACAGTAAAATTCTTGCATATTTGCAAAATGATCAATTTGCAACACAATATAACATGACCTAAGTTTATTATCTATTGATGTACAGAAATTTGCCTTCTGGTTTGTCAGCCACATACAATAATAATGCTAATAATAATAGTAACAGGCACCCAGTGCAGTCAGTGACCTGTAGAGCTTACAAATTATTTTACACCCACACACCCACGTGTGTGTGGGGTGTGTGTGTGTATGGTGTGTATGTATGCATGTGAGTGTGTAATTATATTGTGGGTGGTTGGTTATGGAATGTTTAAGTGTCGCTGTATTCATATAGTACTTGTCCTTTTTTGCTGAATGTCATGATTTTCTTGTTGTTGTTAATAACATACAGGGCCATTAGGTGAGCTCATAGTCATATTTCTTTTGATTTGTTTAATTTAAAAAATTTACATACAGCATTATATGAATTATTAGTACTATTAAGAAACAAAAGCAACCTTCATACTGTAGTGACACTTTTTTGCAACAAGCAGCACACGCACATCTGATCATCTCACTTCAGAGACTGACTGAACACAAAGGATGGGGGATGCAAGGTAAAGATGCAGGGACTTACCACTGATGCTCTGGTTCAATGGGGTTCCAGTCACGCACCAGCGGTTGACGCAGCTGAGACGCAGTGCCATGTCTGCCGTCTGCACAAGACACAGCCATTATACATTCACTGTCTCCACAATTATCTATACAAAAATGCGTCCTAACAAAACAGGGATGCTCACTTTAAAAACACAATCTTTGTTCTTTGAGAACAACCCGACTGCCTCTCCAATTTACTCACAAATAACACACCTACTAACAGAAAGGAGCCATTTTAAAATATCTTTTGTTTCCAATTTTACAACAGTCTATTGCAATCACTGAATACAACCAAAGTGACTGCGGCACTGCAGGATCTTCTCCAGATGGTAGCCTACCAACAATCTAACATCCCCCCCCCTAGTGGCAGGAGAGCTGCAGTTTTGTATGCACCCTGGATGTGGCTGGGCTCAGGAATTTTGGGACGAGCAACAGGAGAAAAGACCATACATGCCACACGGGCCACGTATTTGTATGTATACTGTAACTGTAGTTACACACCTTCGTCGTGACGCATTCCACCATCTGAGCTTCATCCAGGCAAATCTGCACACATTCCATGCCTCATATCAACAACCAGAATTAATAAGGTTCCAGTCAAGACTGTATCAATCAAAACTGAGATGCATATATTTCATACCTTATGTAAACACCCAAAATGAATAGGATTCCAGTCAAGGAGCAAACTATCAATCAAAATTCAAATGCACACCTTTTACAATCAAAATTAATACGATTCTAGCCAAGGAGCAAACTATATCAACCAAAAATCAAATGCACACATGTGCCCCATCTCATGGAATTGAAATCCTGCATTCATTTTTTTTAAACTGAAACAGCAGAAAGGCTAGAATAGTTTTATCAAATCTTTTTTTCTGCCTGTGGCCATAGCCACCCTTGCAAACAAGCAACAACAGCAGCAACAACAGAGAAACAAAGCAGTAAACACATATGTTTCATCACCAAATATACATCAAAATAGTATGACTGTTTAAAACAGATTGCTTTATTCCACCAGAAGCTATGCAAGATTATTATTTTTAAGTAATCTCAAAACTTGTCTTTTCTAAGAACATTTTTCACAACACAACAGTGGAAATTTTGTCTGACACTTGTCATTTTTTCCTGCAGTCATGCCTTGTTCTCTTACTAGGTTTAGCTCAACTCACAGCAAAAAGTATTGGTGCCTGAATAGCAAATCAAACACACTGTACTGGCTGACAAGGAAAAAAAAAAAACTCTAAGAGAGTCATCCATGGCTAAATTTGTGACTGTACATTCCTTCCTTTCAGCTTAAACATGTTGTTTTACAGTGACTGTCACTGTAAGGCATCCCTGTGTGTTTAATGAGGCAACAACAACATTAACTGATATATATTGTGAAAGACACTACTGCTGTAGTTTCATTGTTTCATTCTTCTTTCGTGTCTGTGGAGCTTTTCATTCCCCCCAGATTAAAACAAACTAAATGGGAAACAAGAGAAGATAGCAAAGGGAACTTACTCTCCACCATTCCACTGCAGTAAGGGGAGTGGGTTTGGCCATGAACTTTTTCGGATTGCGGAATCGCCTCCCCATATCACCTGAAAACAAAAAACAAACGATAGGACAACAACAATGCTATTGTTTGTAAACAGCTGCAGATCAAGAGTATATTTGTCTGACCAAGCAAGGGTCATTATTTTATTTTGTTCTCCGACTTTTTTGGATTGCGGAATCGCCTCCCTATATCACCTGAAAACAAAAAACAAATGACAGGACAACAACAACAACAATGCTATTGTTCGTAAACAGCTGCAGATCAAGAGTATATTTGTCTGACAAAGCAAGGGCCATTATTTTGTTTTGTTCTCCAACTTTGCAGACTTAAACACAACTAAGAAGAAGAAGAAGAAGAAGAGCACACTTCAAATGCCATGTATACACATAATTATGACTGAACCTATACATATTTTATTCCTCCAGTAACACCTGTTCACAATTAAGACACATAAATAACCATACAATACTGCTTCCATGACCACAGCCCCATACAACACATGTTGACACAAAGGAAATGATGGCAGGAAATAGTCTGAAGTCCTAGAACATCAGTTTATAAGAAACCACCGCACCAGGATTTTTCAGGTCTCACAATCTCACAAAGAGTCTAATTTGGGACCAGAGGGAAGTTTCACATGCATAACAATGTCACTGACAGTGATAGACTGAGTTCATTTCAAAACCTGCAAAAGATCGCAAAATTTCCCAGGACGGTTGGGGATGGGATGGGCGGGGGGGGGGGGGGGGGGGGGGGGGGAATGGGGGAGAGGGGGGGGGTACCTGGAACAAACTCCCTGACTGCATCAGCTGTTCTTCTACTTCTAGAGTAAACCAAAACAACAGTAACACCTCACTGTGTTCAAAATTTTCAGTTTTCCTGAAACCTGTCGCAATGAACTGGTACTGAAGAATGCTGGGCATCACAAGTAAATATGTAAACACATGCATAAGTAAATGTGATCCATTTAATCACAAACCCCCCCCCCCCTTCTTCCACTTTCATTTTTTGTTCTTCAAATCTCATCAAGCAATAACACCTTTTTACATGTACTCCAAAATACCAGAGCCAGATTTCCATGTGTATGCTGTGTGTGTGTGTACGTGTGTGCATGCAAACGTGTGTGTGTGTATATATGCATGTGTGTGCATGTATGCATGTGAGATAAGGAGTGGGGGAGGTTGAGTGAGTGATGTTTTTGTGTGTGGTGTTTTTTTACTGATTTACTATGATACATAATATACTAGCCTTGATCTGACATATTTTGAGTGTGCGCACTTGCAGGAGAAGATACACAAATACCCAGTCAACCATGACAGTTATATCAGGTCGAAGGGGAGGCACGGCTAGTTGGTAACTGGATTTTTAACATCCTCTCAACCACACATTACAAAATCTGGATGAAAGGCATGGATAAATAGCTGTTACCATTATCATTAGTGTATACATATACTTACTGTTGGTGTGTGGAAGGTTAACATAGTTCAATTCTCTGCGCAGAGTTTCGTAGGTGGTGATCACAATGTCCTGACTCGCCAGCATCTGGGGCTGCATGAAGCCCTGGTTGGCCACACCAGTGTACACCTGAATGCCAGTCAACCAATGCACCCATCAGTCAATCAGTCCTGAATGCCAGTCAACCAATGCACCCTTCAGTCAATCTGAATCAGTCCTGAATGCCAGTCAACCAATGCACCCATCAATCAGTCCTGAATGCCAGTCAACCAATGCACCCATCAGTCAACCTGAACCAGTCCTGAATGCCAGTCAACCAATGCACACATCTGTCAATCAGTCCTGAATGCCAGTCAACCAATGCACCCATCAGTCAATCTGAATCAGTCCTGACTGCCAGTCAACCAATCCACCCATCAGTCAATCAGTCCTGAATGCCAGTCAACCAATGCACCCCTCAGTCAATCAGTCCTGAATGTCAGTCAACCAATGCACCCATCAATCAGTCCTGAATGCCAGTCAACCAATGCACCCATCAGTCAACCTGAACCAGTCCTGAATGCCAGTCAACCAATGCACACATCTGTCAATCAGTCCTGAATGCCAGTCAACCAATGCACCCATCAGTCATCTGAATCAGTCCTGACTGCCAGTCAACCAATCCACCCATCAGTCAATCAGTCCTGAATGCCAGTCAACCAATCACCCCTCAGTCAATCAGTCCTGAATGCCAGTCAACCAATGCACCCATCAGTCAATCAGTCCTGAATGCCAGTCAACCAATGCACCCATCAGTCAATCTGAATCAGTCTCGAATGCCAGTCATCCAATCCACCCATCAGTCAATCAGTCCTGAATGTCAGTCAACCAATCCACCCCTCAGTCAATCAGTCCTGAATGTCAGTCAACCAATCCACCCCTCAGTCAAACAGTCAACCAATCAACAATTAGTGGTCAGCTTGTACAGGGGATCAGTCGTCAGCCCAAACAGTTTTGGCTTCAGCGCCTTCTCAAATTCTGCACCTCAGCTCTGGAAGGCTCTCCAGCAGACTCTGAGAGAAGTATGTCCTCAACAGTCTTTTGCAGACACCCAAAAACCCATCTCTTCTCAGCTGCTGAACTGCTGTACTGACTGACAGCGACACACCCCTGCCCCTCCAAACTGTTTTCTGCCTCCAAGCCATCTTTTATCAGCTGCTGCATTGCGGCACAGACGGACAGCAACACACCTCTTCCCCTCCAAAAATGTTTCTGTCTCCAAGCCATCTTCTTCTCAGCTGCTGCACCGACTGACAGCGACACACCCATCCCCCTGCAAATTGTTGTCTGTCTCCAGACCCATCTCTTCTCAGCTGCTGCATTGCTGCAGACTGACAGTAAGTTTGTAACACGCCTCTTCCCCTCCAAAAAAGTGTCTGTCTCCAAGCCATCTCTTCTCAGCTGCTGCACTAACTGACAGTGACACACCCTTCCCCCTGCAAAAAATGTCTGTCTCCAAGCCATCTCTTTTCAACTTGACTGACAGCGACACACCCTTCCCCTTGCAAAAATTGTCTGTCTCCAAGCCATCTCTTTTCAACTTGACTGACAGCGACACACCTCTTCCCCTCCAAAAAAAATGTCTGTTTTCATGACAGCGACATACACACAAAATTGTCCGTCTCCAAGCCATCTCTTCTCAGCTGCTGCATTACTGCACTGACTGAGAGTGATACACCCCTCCCCCTGCAAAACAATTCTGTCTCCAAGCCATCTCTTCTCAACTGCTGCACTGACTAACAGCGACACACTTCTTCCCCCCTGCAAAAATTGTCTGTCTCCAAGCCATCTCTTTTCAACTTGACTGACAGCGACACACCCTTCCCCTCCAAAAAAAATGTTTGTCTCCAAGCCATCTCTTCTCAACTGCTGCACCGACTGACAGCAACACACCCCTCCCCCTCCAAATTGTTTTCTGTCTCCAAGCCATCTTTTATCAGCTGCTGCATTGCTGCACTGACTGGCAGCGACACACCCCTCCCCCTCCAAATTGTTTTCTGTCTCCAAGCCATCTTTTATCAGCTGCTGCATTGCTGCACCGACTGACAGCGACACACCCCTCCCCCTGCAAAAATTGTCTGTCTCCAAGCCATCTCTTTTCAACTTGACTGACAGCGACACACCCTTCCCCTCCAAAAAAAATGTTTGTCTCCAAGCCATCTCTTCTCAACTGCTGCACTGACTGACAGTGACACACCTCTTCCCCTCCAAAAACAAATGTCTGTCTCCAAGCCATCTCTTCTCAGCCTAGTGCTGAACTGCAGCACTGACTGACAGTGACATCTCCTTCCCCTCCAAGTCTTTTTCTGTCTTCACTGGGCTGTTCTTCTTCTTGCTGTGTCTCTGAGACAACACCATGGCACTGTGAGTATGACTTGCACACGGATACTGAGTGCTACGCAAGTCATCACAGTGCAGTCATCAGCATCATCAGTACATAATGAAATGCTCACATTCACAGGTAGATGCCAGCACAGTTCACGTATGTGGTTTGATGCCAAAGTGGACTGTATAGTTTGCTTTCATCCTCAAAAGGATATTTTCAAGACTGACCCCCAAAATGCACGGGGCTAGTACTCACAAAGACTTTGATGGTTTTCTCTCGAATGTGCTTCTTGATTTCGTCTGTCCACTGGTGAGAGATGCTGAAAGGGGAGACAATCAGTGTGGCTCCTGATGGTATGGGGTCCCCATTCTGTGAAACCGAAATACACAGTCAATTTGTACATCATTGTAATAATATTGGCATGCCGGTACATGCACACACACACACACACACAAACACTCTCTCTTTCTTACACGTCACAGATGAACACACACACACACACACACACACACACACACACTCACACTCTCTCTCTCTCCCCTCCTCTCTTCCCCTCTTACACACACACACATATACACAGAAACAAACCACATGAGCTTGAAACCAAATCACATGCTAACAAAAACCCACAAAAATAAAAACTGGGCATCAAACCTACTATCTGAAAGTTAAGACTATTGAGCAGAAAGTCAAAAAGCACCTGCAGCTTCAAATTTTACTATTTCGCTAGACCACAAGATACTCACATAATGGCAGTGCGGACACTTGTACAGCCCACGAAAAGGGTCTTCCAGATCGTAGTGCATACACTCAGCATGCTGGGAAGTCCCACACACAGTGCACATCACCACATGCTTCTGCTTTCTCGAAGAGCGAACAGTTCTCACTGACTCTGCCTCTCCCTTTCCGCAAACACACTCAAACAACTGCTTCTTGGGTACGATCAGAGGACTCGGGGTCATGAACTGCTGATACTCGTCATGTGGGATGTACTTGAAGTATCTACTGAGGCGCGTTCTTTTCTTTTCCTTGACGGGTGTTCCTGACCCGGCACCGTTTTCCTGGTCCGGGGCTTTGGTGGGCAACTTCCTCGTCTTCTCTCCAGCAGCTGGTTGCAGTTTCCTCTTTTTCCCTTTGCTCGCAGCTGGAGATTTCTTTTTCTTTCTCCCTGATCTAGCCGGCTGCTCCTCACATCTTGGCTGTGATTCAGAGCCCGCATCTGGCTGCGCTTCGTCAGCACTCCTGCCAGTACTTTCCTCCATCAAATCCTTTCCAAACTCAAGTTTCAAGGGGGATTTGAACTCTTCTCCAGGCTCGCCTGCAACGTCTGAAGCAGCTGCACCTCCAGGTTGTGGTGACACCATTTGGCCCAAGGTAGCCACACTCAGAGCGCCGCCACCACCGTTAGCTGGCATGCTGGAAATGTAGCTGTGATCCCCTGTCACCTCGTAGGACACAACCTCTGAGGGAACGCTGGAGAGGGAGCTGCTTTCGGAGTCCACTCTCTTCAGCGGAATGTCAGTGGGTTTGGTATCTCCAGCATGGTCTGCTCCGAGCGCGGAAGAGTTGGTCCCTGAGATCGGTGCCCATGTTGAATCGCTGTCCTCCTCCTCTGGATCAAGCTGCAAGCAAGCCAGGTAAACACGCAGGAAATAAGCACCAGGCTTTTTTAACACCCTGTCAACTGCGCAGTGTCACTTCAGGATGAAGAGAAGCAAATGACAGACTGAACAACACGAAAGTAAAAAAATAACTCTTTTTTTTTTTTTTTAGGAAGGATGTAATATTATAATAATAATCATCATAATCATAATAATGGAATTTTTTTAAACACCCATCCAGCAGTTCAAAGTCAAACTGACAGAAACTGTTTTCAAAGGCAAACAAAAAGCATGTAAGTTACATACTGGGGCTTATCCCTTTCACTTACCTCCATCTCCATCAGTGTAGGGAGACGAGCAGGCTGGGGAAACGGGGGGCGTGGGTGCAGCAGCATACAGCACAGCACCTCCACTGTTTTTCCAAGACCCATCTCATCAGCCAGAATACCTCCAGGTGGCGGCACCACCTTCGTTGGCCTTTCCAACACTATGCTGAAAAAAAAGAATAGACAAAAGAAGAAAAAAGCATGTAGTCACTGCCCCAGAAGGTAAAAATGGGGGAAAGTAATAATTTTTCAGTTGTTTAAATAACAGAAATGTGATCTGGTCTCCCAATGGGCCAAAAGTTTGATGGAATGCATCATCTGACTGCAAAGGACCACTGAGAAAGTAAATGTGGTGCTTAACGTCCACAGAAACCATAAGGCTTATTAGGGACAGGATCTTTTTCTTATGCTGGCCCATCTGTCTGGAACAATTTGCCTCCAACATTCCGCCACTCTGATTCTACCTCCTCTTTCAAAGCCACCCTCAAGACGCACCTGTTTAATAATTATTTCTAAACTGTTTTTCACAGCCCTGCCCATCCCCTCGTTCGACGCTCTGTGTGTGTGTGTGTGTGTGTGTGTGTGTGTGTGTGATGTGTGTGTGTGTGTGTGGGTGTGAGTGAGAGTGTGTGTGCGTGATGTGTGTGTGTTTAGTGTTATTGTCAAGCGCCCTGCGCAGCCACCTTGTGTGGTAGACAGGCGCTCTAGAAAATCCTCTTTATTATTATTTATTATTATCACTGAGATATATGGACTGATACATTTATACCTGGCAAGTGGCATACACGTTTTCTGATATATATGCGTGCAAAAGAAGTGAGCCCCTTCCCGTTACTAAGACTTACTGCTGGAGGAAGGGCAATAATCCAGTAGATGTTAATGAAGGCACTTCTAGACTACATTCTAAACTTCTTGATGCCCGAATCAAAAATAAGCCAGGTTGCTAAATTTGAACTCAACTACAAGGTTGAAAGTGAAAGTGGACAAAATTGAAACTGTTGACACTATCATGCCAGGAATCCAGCAGGCAGTCATGTGGGGGCCATGGAATTAAAAGCACCCCAAAAACAACAACAGAAAAGATAGAACAGCTCTAGAGAAATGTACTCACCTATATGACGACACATAAAGAACAATTAAAAACACGAGCGCTTTCAACACATAGTCATCATCCGGTGTAAGAAGAGAGATAGAAAATGATAAAAGAAGAAAGTAAAGAAGAAGAAACAACAGAAAAGTTTTAAATTTCCATGAATACACTATAATCCTTTCTTCGCACATTTCAATGAAATGATGCGATGCATTAAACAGTAACATGAAAAATTATAATAGTGCAGAATAGCATTGCCTTACCAAAGTGGAGTCATCAGGTAGAACATTTTGGCAACCAAAATAAAAAATAAAAATCCTATTCAACAATTTTTCTTTAAGTTTAAATCAGCAATTCACACGGACAGTTTTCACCTTTGCAGTCGCTATGGAGGTATTCCCAAAGTCACCTACCTTCCCCTTGTCTGTTGTAGTATTAAGACTTCCCACAGACAGACAGCTTTTACCTTCAGGGTCGCTATGGTACCTCTCAAAGTCACCTACCTTCCTCCTTATCTGTTGTAGTACAAGTACAAAGATTTCCCACAGACAGACAGCTTTTACCTTCAGGGTCGCTATGGTACCTCCCAAAGTCACCTACCTTCCTCCTTATCTGTTGTAGTACAAGTACAAAGATTTCCCACAGACAAACAGTTTTACCTTCACAGTTGCTATGGTTCCTCCCAAAGTCACACACCTTCCTCCTTGTCTGTTGTAGTACAAAGATCACGACAGCTTTCACCATCACAGCTGCTATGGTACCTCCCAAAGTTACCTACCTTCCTCCTTGTCTGTTGTAGTACAAAGATCACGACAGCTTTCACCATCACAGCTGCTATGGTACCTCCCAAAGTTACCTACCTTCCTCCTTGTCTGTTGTAGTACAAAGATCACGACAGCTTTCACCATCACAGTTGCTATGGTACCTCCCAAAGTTACCGATCTTCCTCCTCATTTGTTGTAGTACAAGTACAAAGACTTCCCACAGACAGCTTTTACCTTCACGGTTGCTATGGTTCCTCCTAAAGTCACCTACCTTTCTCCTTGTAAGTTGTAGTACAAAGACCACAGACAGCTTTCACCATCACAGTCACTATGGTACCTCCCAAAGTTACCTACCTTCCTCCTTGTTTGTTGTAGTACAAGTACAAAGATTTCTCACAGACAGACAGCTTTTACCTTCACGGTTGCTATGGTTCCTCCCAGTCACCTACCTTCCTCCTTGTCTGTTGTAGTACAAAGACCACAGACAGCTTTGACCATCACAGTCACTATGGTACCTCCCAAAGTTACCGACCTTCCTCCTTGTCTGTTGTAGTACAAAGTCTTCCCACAGCCGCTGACAACTTCAGTATACATAGGATGAAGATCATCTCCCTCTGCACAGAAACAATCATTTCTCTTTGAGACATTACAAAAGCACAATAATCAGTTCTTTTCCCTTTTCCCTTATTAATTTATAATGCAGACACTCTGATATTCAAGGAACTGACTCTGCAGTGAGGTTGCACATTGGATTAAATGCTGGTGAGTTCTTCATTAAAAATTGTTCAGCTAACAATTGGGTTGAAAACTGGTTTAAAAGGTCAGTGATCTGATTGTGGTTAGGCCTGTTCCTCCATCCACCCCTTCAGTGCTGATGATTGGGGGGGGGGGGGGGGGTGGTGAAGGGGGTCTTGAGGTTTGTCTTTGAGCCCCTTGGAGCTGCATTTTTTGCGCTCCAGTAATTCTGCAGTAGGGTTGACATTGACTTCTGGAAGAGTCCATTTGTGACTTGACAGATCATGTAGACAGTGACAATGCGGACAACTGTTCTGTCAGTGGCACTGCAGCCAGTCATTGTTTTTTGTTGTTGTTCTTCTTCTTCTTTGTTTTTTAACAGTTAGTTTAAATGCTGAACTACAACTAGGAAAGTGATTTCTATGACTCTACAGTTACCAGTATCAGTAGTAAATTCAACGATATCAACAAGGTAAGTTACACAATCGAGCAGCAAGAGGGTGTTTTCATTTGGCTGTAGCTGTTTTTGCTCTGCATAGTGCCAGTGCATCTGTTCAAAACATTGTTAAAGGTTATGGTATAATAATTCACACTAAATAAGAAGAGCCAGGTATGAGTCCCTCCACCCCACCCCCACTCTCCTCCACATTGCACCAACTCCCTTCCCCTTTTAAATGACTGAACAAATCAAAATTTGCATGTCCCAAGTTCATTCACTGAGGAAACTTTAACACACAGCTTGTACATCTAAATTCTAATTTGATATGGTTCTATGTTTGCAAATATAAAGCCCACCTGTTAAATCGGACTTGTCCTCCTCACCAAAACGTTCCTGTTTCAACATCCAGCGGACGGCATCTTGTTGGTATGGCCGAAGTCTGGGTTTCAGGCTTGGGTGCTGGACGTCAATGTCTAGGGAGAACTTCTGTGAGTTTTGCAGGGATTTCATTCCCCTGTACAGCTCTTGGAAGTCATGTTTACTGTTGGTGCAATCCGTTTCTGCAAACACATACACACACACGCACAACAGATATATGCATGCACACCCACATCATTAACTTTTTCTTTCTTTTTTTAGGGGAAGGGGGTGTTGGGGCTTAGGCTGTGTGTTATCTACTGTGCCAGTGAGGGACATAAATAGAGATTCTGATGCACATTCATGACATGTTACACTACATGGGTTTCAGGACAACTATTCAGGGTACACGTACAGTGATGTACATCAAATCACAAATGAAAGCAATGGCTCAGTTAATCCAAAAAAACAAATTCTTCATCATAAAGCAAATTCTGACAATGGCTGTTTTGCACTGAGAAGTGGCAACAAAACCAGAAACATTTATCCCACTCAAAATTTGGACAACATAATCATTTACGATAAATATTTCAGCATTTGATTTCAATTCTTTTAGCTTCAGCCTTCACACAAAACAATGATAAAAAGAAAACAGAAAGAAAAAACAACAACTGTAGTTTGTACTCTCCACTATTACAGTGGTGAATCAGAAACTTGTGGAGAGTACCAACAAACAAACAAATCTTTTCTTTTCTTCTTCTTTGCACTAAAAGTAAAAAATAAAAAATCTTTAAAAATCCAACATTCATCTGATGGGATTTATTTCACACTCAGAAGTAAGAAAATGCAGAATTATGAGTAACAGCTAAACAACTGCTGAGGCATAACGATGGCGGAAAACAAACAAAAAACTTTTAAGTAAAATGCGCAGAACCGGGTACTGCTGTATGTTCGCAGGACAGTGCAAACATCCTTGATTCAACAAGGTTGGATTGGGCAGCTCATGAAGGAAGCAAGCTCACAGGTGGCTTATTTGGATATATTCATTCACTTGTCTGGACTCGCTGGACCCTCTGTGGACTGTGCACAAAAAGCAAATCATCCCCACAAAGAAGAAAAGAAAAAAAGGTTTACAGCTTTAAGTGGAAAATGACTCGTTGAACCTTCCACCATAATCCTTGCATGCAAGGGAAAAGCCACCCTGCATACATGCATGCCAACCTTTCAGGGGAGATGCAATCACGCGCAGATCAATTAATTCATCTAGAACAGGCAATGGAAGTCTGCAAGTTTGAGGCCCAGAAAAAGACTTAGAAGAGCTCTGGCCTCCACTTACTAGGCCAGGGCCCAAGTTTGTAGAAATGATCCATGGCTGACAACAGCACATAGTTGACGGGTCTCAATGGAAAACCTTGGCTGGGATGAGCAAGCTTCTGCAGTGAATCCTTCAGACCGTACATGGTCACTTCAAGTTGCCGCCCTGTACTGTCAAAGTCCCCAAACATGAGCTGAAAAATAAAAGCCTTCAGCTTTACCAGTAAGTAAGGAATCAGATTTTAACACATGGAAATGGAATGTAGGCTTGGTGGATTAAGAAGTCACACACACACACACACACACACATAATATATATACATATATATATATATATATATATATATATATATATCCAACCTAATGTAAAAATAAAGTCCCCTCTTTCTTTATCTCCCTTTGGCTTAGAAGACTCTGACTGGGGCTGTTACTGTGTTAGGTCAGCTATGATTAGTATACAGATATTAAATGTAAAGGCGATTAAAAAACACACACCATATACTCAAACAGCTACCATTTCTGTTGTCAGTGTCCCCTGCCATCCCCCCACCCCACCCCTTTCCTGCCCCAAGAAAAAGAGGAAAAAAGAATGCAAGAGGGAGGAGGGAGGCATCATCACAGAAATTAATAAAACAAAACAAAATACTTCAACTATCTCAGTAGAACCTAACAGTTTCAGTACATGTACACTAACATAGTGCTCTTGCAACCAGAATCTATCAGCCAAACTTCCGCTAGCCCTGTAGTACAAGCTAACAGTTTCAGTACATACTAACATAGTGCTCCAAAGTCTCACAGCCCAAAACCATTACAAAAACTTCACCCAGCTCAGCAACTGGTACAAGTTAGCATTCTCAGTACATAGCACAGCACCAAAGCCTTACGCAAATCTGGCCTAGCAGCACAAGCTAACAAATTCAGTACATAGCACATCCCCTGACCCTTACTCAAGTGACTGGCATGCATTCATGCTGACCTGAAATTTCTTTTTCCCTGATTGTTTCAGGTTCTGAAAAAGACTCCATACATCTGAACATTCTGTTCTGATGTACCAGTACAGGCCCAGGTGATCTTGAACAACTGCTTTTTGTCTTTGGCTGAACCTGGTATTGTTCTTTCTCTTCTCCACAACCTGTGCTTGGCTCTCCTCTGCTGTCTCCTTGTCATAAACTTTGTAGTAAATAATGTGACTGCTGTTGTCATTGAATGCAAAGTAGAGCATGCACTGCTGAATGTGAGACAGGTGGCACATGGGGTCCACTGGCAAAGCATCATGATCAAGTAGCTGCACAGAGAATTTGCCCACTTCCCAGTGCCATTCACTCTTCAACTGTTGACTGTAAGGGTGATCCTTGCTGTACGCTGGCACACCGGCTGACCAGCGGAGCAGTTCTTCCAGCTGCGCCCGTATTTCCAACCTGCGGAAAAACTGTTGCACACTCTCAGGCACGATGTCCCTGATCTTCTCTGCACCCAAGCCATGACCATTGAGGACGGGAACAGATGTTGTCGCTTGGGTTCTGGGTCGGTGCACCGGCCCGCTTAAAGCTCTCCTCCCAGTCTCCCATTCCATTTCCTCTTCTGCTGCCTCCAGTTCCTGCTGGAGCGTGGGATCGTTGTCCCCAACAATAGTCAGTGACCCTGGAGCAGGTGCAGGGTCAGGTGCTGGTGTGGACTGGCTGGCACTTGTTGTAGCTGTAGCAGCATTGTCCAGCATGTTCCACTCCACCTCCCGACGTCGCTCATCCCCCATCTGCTGGGGAAGTGTCTTCTTCCTCCCCATTGCTGTGCCTGGAACAGCAGAGTATAAAAGTAAATCAAATGTGGCTTAGTGAAACCTCATGAATATAAATGCCGAGAAGGAAAACATGGGCCATTATTACAATATATATATATATATATATATATTATGTTAATCATACTCTTAGGTCACCACGAGTCACGAGATCTAAAGTGAGATTGGGCACAATGATGGCCTGGTGTCACTCTCAAAGAGCTAGGTCACGGCAGTTTGTAACCAACAGCAGAGCTTCCAGTAATATCTGGTAATAGGGGTGGTGCTAACTCTGACTGGCAAAGAACCCCATGCCCAAGTATAATTTATACTAGTTACTACACATGATGGTACATTGCTTTCTGTGCTTGAGAACTGATCTTTATAATACAACTAATATAATACAACTATAATACAATGTATGCGTTTTGTACTCTGCTGTTCCAGGTCCAGTCGACACCCAGTCAACTATGATGGTTATAATTATACCATGGCGAGGCCCACGATGGACTGCAAGTTGCTTCAAGACAGACCATCTATGCAAGCCCACCATAGTTTTGCAGTTCAGATTGTTGAATACATGATGCATGTGAACAAAATAATGGAATGTGGATTAAATTATAAAACAGTGGTAAAAAATTCAGCATTCATTTTCATGCTGATTTTTTTTAAATCCCACAACTCTTCCTCAGCAGCTTCAAAGTATCACTAGACTACCAGGGCTTGGTGCCTGTGTCAGAAGTCTTTCATTCTTTCACAAGTTTACATACTTTGATTGGAACACAAATGAAAACAACCAAGCGGAAGTCACTAACACAGATCAAGTCCAAAAAAACACTGGTGTTTTCTGAACTTGCAACATAGAGCATGTTTTGTATTGTTTTTACACTACACATAAGTGCGTAGGCAAGGCATTAAATGTAGTGTTTGTGTGTATACATGTGTGTGTGTTTTTCTTAAAGCACAGTCATGCATTCACAACTCATCAAAATTAATTAACTTGCCTGTATACGAGCTACAGTTGTATTATAATTTAATGCTGTACCCATGCCCAGCCTGAGCTGTGCCCAGAAATTTTCCCCATGTGTAATTTTTGGCTCTAGTCACTGCTCCCTGCTCCCACGTTTGAACTGTTAAAGTCTTGGCTGTCTAAATTACGTTAAAACATTGATTTGTTGTTCTTCTTCTGTGCTTCCAACTCCACACTCTGAAGTCTGAGACACTTTTAGTTTCTGTGCATGCTGGGTTATTTTGGTGTCTCCATAATCCACCGTATATAGTGGACATAGAATACATGATCTTTAAGTTTAACGTGCATTTGTGATCTTTTTGCACATGTGTATACACACGGAGGACCTTGGTTTATCGTCTCATCCGAAAGACTTTTATTGAGTCTGCACGTAATTTCACTCCGGAAAAATCTCAGGGTGAGCGCAAAGCTCAGCACGTAACGGTCAACCATCCATTTGGTGACCACGCTCAATCGTGTCTAACTTTGGCTTTCAGTTTTCGAGAACGAGTACTTTGCTCTGCGCCACCCCTGTTGCTGCTGTTGTACCAAAGCTTTGTGGTGTATTACTTGTACATAGCGTTTCCCAGCGGCTGAACACTCTAGCTGGGGGACACCGAGGCATCCAACAACACTCGTACTTCCTTGGTAGTTCCTTGTGCTGAGTTAAAACTTAAACGCACCGCGATTCAGCAAGCAGCCGGGTGGAAGATACCTCGAAGTCTAAATTAGTGTTTGTATTTTAATTTTTTTTTTAAAGAAAAGAGGATGGTTTAAATGTCTTCCTAAAGCACAACGAAGGCTTTAAATAGTTAAACTGACCTTTGAAAATACCAATTTAATTACACTTCCCTGAAAAAAAGGTGGAAAAAAATGCAGCTCCAAATAACTCCCTCAAAAATTCACATCGATCGACCACGCATGAGACTGAAGTTAACCTATGTTTACACCGGACGTTGCTGTAGTGTTGCTCAATGGGTGCAACAAAAAAAAGTATTTATATTTTAAAGAACAAAACGCATAAAATGGCCTAAAATTCAAAGTATATCTAAAATTACTAAGCTGCTAGCTCATTTGCCCCAGGAATTTTTAATTTCGCACGTAAACACAGAAGCTTGAGTTTGTTTTGTTTTTGTCATCGGTTCGGTTTGAACTTTTCATCGACCCGAAAGCCAACTGCCATTTTGGTAGCGTCGGTTGGAAGTGAACGTTTAAAGCCAAGCCATCCGCTGTGTTCTTTGCGTTTACATTGACAAGAGGCCTTTTTCATTGTGGCGTAAAGGATTGGCTGTTGAAAGGGATTTGTATATTTTGTCAGATTTGACTGCTGTATATTATAAAGATCTTTCTTCTACCCGGACCGTTGCGTCCGTTTTGTACCAGAAGATGGCTTGTGCAGCGACTTTGAAGAGAAGTCTGGAGTTTGATCCTTTACATAGCCCGTCGCATAGCAGTGCAAAAAGGCGAAGATGTATGCCAATGACTTTGACACCTTCAAGTCCCCCTGCAAAATTTCATCGGAACGCTTCATCGCCATTTTCGGGGGTGGCACAAAAACTATCGTCGGGTAAGCGAAAAAGGGCGTTTGTTGGCTCAAGCGTCTTGAGACGGCGTCAAATTACTGCCAGTTCCTTCATTGTTAACACTTGTAGTTTGTTTTCAGGATCAGTCAGAGTTTACAGTTAACTGTAGTCCATTTTAATTCTCGTTTTGGACACTATTACGCTGCAGCCTATTTCGGCAGAAGTACGCAAATTTCATATAATTATTCAGATATTGTCATGGTCTGCTGGTACCACCAGTCAGCTGTGGTTTAAACTAAGTAGAGCCACAGTAGTTATTTCAAGAAACACATGTAACTTTTTAACTTAATCATTTAATGAGCTATTTCTTTTAGTTTACAGATCAAAAGCCGTCATCATGACCATGCTTGTTCCTCCTTGTTGGGGTTAACGTCTACATGGCAGGAGATGAAAGATGGTGGTGCAGAGCAGTGACCATTCGTCCATTGTGTGCAAAACGTTGAAACTGCCCTGAGATTTGTTTGGTGTCAAAGTCTGTGCAGATTCTAACCCCCCCCCCCCCCCCCCTCCCCCCAAAAAAAGTCCTTCAGATAAAAAATAAACCAAGCCCAAGGTCCCCTCTGTGTGTACTTACTGTATATAGAAAGATCACAGTTCACATCAACTTATGGAAGTTATGCTGATACTGTGCTTACTTTTTCAAATATGTGAGGCTTTGTTTCTGAAAACAGTGATTTTCAGTTCTAGAATTTTTTCAGGCTAAAAAACATTTGGGACAACTCGATTGAATATAATGCAAGGCCTGGATTCTGGAGAGAATACGTGATTATTAGAAGAAGGAAAAAATGTGTTTTCTTTGACAGGGGTGAACCACTGCTTCTCAATATGACATGAATGAATTGTGTGTTGCTGATGCCTGTACATATTGTTTTAATTTTCTTTTGTCAGAACAAATTGCTGCAAGCATTGCCCAGGAAATGAAGCGAATGCAGAGGCGGCGGCAGTTGCACTATCCCACCACCACACACTCTTCCAGCATGTCTACAACATCAACGGCCACACAAGAGAAAGCAGATTATGCTCCCTCCTGTTCCACCCCACCAGACCACTCTCCACAGATGTCCCAGTCTCTTACAAATCTCTTAAGCTCCATGCCTCATGCCAAGAAGGATGTGCCACTGTTCACATTCCGACAAGTCAGCCTGATTTGTGAGCGTTTGGTGAGGGACAGAGAAGAGTCGGTCAAGGAGCAGTACGACAAAGTGCTCAACTGCAAGCTTGCAGGTAGTGACAGCAGATTTGGCTTTTTAGTGTTGTAAGAAAAAATGGGGGATGGCGAGGGTATGCTGTTCACAATCACATGTACATAAGGCCTGTCAAGTTTGACTTTTGTCCCATTGTGATGATGAAGTATTGCTTCATGTCCTCGGATGTTGGTTGACATATTAGGGACAAATTGTGACCAATGCCGAAGCATGGTTCAGTGTTGCTTTACGTCCACAGAAACCACAAGGAATGCCCAGGACAGCCACCTTGACTTTCACACAGCTCCTGAACTTTCCCATTGTGTTCTTACACTCGCTGTTTATGTACCCATTCCCAGGAGGATTGGTGAAAATAGAGTTGTTGAGTAGGTTTACTAAAATTGTATTGTGACTTTACAGTGTTATAGGGAATTGGTTTAGTTACATGAATGGGGGTGGAAGGCCATCATCATAATACGTGTTTGTTGGTGTTTTGCTACTAATGCTGTTATTGTTCACTTATTGTATTTGTATGGTGCACTTTATGTGGGAGATGGGGTGTTGTAGAAATCTTCTTTTTTTTAAATCTTAAAACAAGGATGACATTCTGAAACAAGATCCCAACATGTAAAATGTTAAAAAGAATGCTTATTTATTGTGACATTACATATATTCTGTAATTTTGGGGGGTAAGCCCCTTTTTCAAGTGACAAAACAACAGTTATATGGTGAAAAATGAAATGTAGGCTACTTATTTGGTTGTGGTTTGTGTCCAGTGTTTGAAAGAATGCAACCCTAACCCTGGACAAACAAACCACAAGAAAAAGGAGATGGGTAGCTTACATTTCATTGTTTACCATTTAGACTGTGCAACTTTCCTCCAAACACCTGACGTAGACCAACCACAGTGAAAAGCAGACATAGTGTACATTTCATTTTTCATCATTTAACTGGTGTTTAAGTGTTCTTTTGTCATTTGGAAAGGGGTGTACCCCCAAAATCTGCACATTGTGTATTGTCATATTAAATAAGCATTCTTTTTAAACCTTTGATCTGTTTGGATCTTGTATAAATCTACATTGTGATAGAAACTATGCCAAAGCGAATTTAATTCTTTGGCTTTACTTGGTTATGGCTTTCATCTCTGTCTTTTTTTTCTTTTCTTTTTTAATGTACTAATCAAGTTTTCTTCCTTTCTTTTTTTTCAGAACAGTATGAAGCCTTCCTTAAGTTCAACCACGATCAGCTGCACAGGCGGTTTGGACACTCAGAAATGAGTTGTAAGTTATTTTGACACTGATTTCACTGTAGATTTGGCCAACTCTTGGTCACAAAATGACCCCGCCTGGATCTCAGATTCTCACGGTTCCACGGTGATTTTTGCTTCCATCAGGTAGCCAAATAATTGTAATTACTGTTTTTGCGACAGTATTTTGCTTCCTTCACCAACTTGTTTTTCTATCGGAACAGCCATGGAACAACAGCCTTAGTTTTGTTCGAGGTTGTTCCGATGGAATACAGCACATCACTGAACAAAGCAAAGTGGGTACAGAAGTAATTGTCATAAAAATGGTAATTATAATCAGTCATTTCGCTGCCAGGGTGAAGAGTGGATCATTGAAATTGCAAGATCCATTTTGCAACCAAGCAGTAAAAAACGAGGGAGGCTGTGTTTGCATTTACCAGAATTCAGTTGCATTTACGCTGCTTTCTACAGTTGCACCAGTTGAATGTACATAGTGACTACAGTTGCACTAAGATATGTTTCAGCCGGTTTAATAATTTCTCTTGCCCTCGGTGATAATATTTTTTATCAGACTTTGCTGCCGAGCGCTTCTTCGCGTGTGTAAGCCTGGTAAAAGCGACATATTTTCAGCTGAAGTGAAAACAGAGGTGTAGAAAGGAAGTGTATTTCCAACCAGTCAGCTTTGAAATGCAAGTGCCAGAAATGACATTTAAACCAATCAGCATCGCGGACAGGAATGTGGTTAGGCAAGCGGAGTTTTGCGTTCCGAACCTTGCCGATCTGGTTTCGTTGATGCGCTGAATGACTGTCAACTATCTCAGTCACTTAAAAAATATGTGTGCGTCAAGATGACTCATAGATCTCTAATCTGGGCATCAAAATTCTAGTCTGTGTATAATAGACCCGCAGTTGTGCGTTATTAGGAGCACTGAATAGTATTATATGAATTTATGCTACGGAAATGTTGATTTCGATTGTCACAATTATTAGCCATTATTTATGTGTGTGATTATTGTTTTTCAGATGTATCCTAAAAGAACAGAGTGGCCAAGGAAGCACTGACTTGTGATACGTCAATAACGCCTGGAAATGCAGAAACACAAATATTGGGAGTTGTTGGAGACAAACTTCAGCTCATAAAACTGAACTTTCCATGGATTTGTGCTAATTTGAATTTCTACTACCCAAGTGCATGTTTTTGCCAAAGGACATTCACGTGGAAGACTAAAGTGTGCAACATTTTAAACAGGATGAACAAAGAGAAAAGACTGCCTGTCTGTGCTTAGGTGTGAGAAGTGTGTGAATGATATAAATGTTGTCTAGGTCTGACAGTGTGTTTTAAGAGAAAAGTTTGTGTTTGGCCAAGGTGGAAATGCGAGGGGAAAACCCCAGTCTCCTTCACAACAGAGCTTCTCTTTGTTACCGTCTGTGCTGTTGGTGTTGCCAGTATTGCTCTTGCATGGTTGCCATCATTGTTGCCAGTCTTCACAAGTAACGCTATTGACAAGAGGCAATTGACATTTTGTGTGTAAATATTGTAAAATACTAACTCTTTAGTATATTAAATAGCTTGGCTATATTTGTTTTCCTATTTCAGTTCATCCAAAAAAAGAGACAAGAAATCAGAATTTGTTGTGAAGACAAAGCTGGTTCTGAAGGTCAATAAAAATGGTTTGACGAAGTTTTACTGTCAGCTTGGCTGTGCGTGTATGCACCTTAGTATTATTGCTAATGCTTCACCAGGTTTATGGGCAATTAAATTGATGCAGCCTGTTCCCTTGACATTAGCTGGAGACGTTTTCAGCCTCTACTATTGATGTAGTGTGCGCTGTACAGTGGTGTTAAATCTCCATGCTCAGATTAAAGTAAAATTCAGTTAGTATCAACCTGTCACATATTATACAGGAGTGCACAAAAGCAGAGGGAGAATTGCCCTTTCAAAAATCAGTGGAAGCTGCACCTTGTTTGAATTCGTTTGGGTTGGTGACACGAACATTGCAGCTGGTTTTCCATGAGAAGGGTACCATGCGTTGCAACAATATTTTGAAGAAAGGTGTGCATTTGAAATTTTGCCTGAGCAGTCAAACCATATGGTAAACTGTTGGTTTTGCACATGACAGTGAGGTGTGTTTTGGTCAGATTTCAGTCTATTATTATTAAATTGATTGCTCATGCTGGTATATCTTCAGCTATGGCCTGAGAACTTGGAATATTCTTCTTCCTTTCTCCTGTGTGAGTGAAAATGTCCATGGACTGGAGTACATCTGTCTGATTTTCTCACTGGTTGAGATGAACCTGCTTGATGACATGAGCAAATGACTGGAGACTTGAGAGTAACATTGAAGGGACAGTATGTATGGCGGTTTTAACACGCAAGTTGTTGACCAACACAGAAGACTGAAGATGAAGCAGATGAGAGAGGTAACAGTAAAGCATAAGGGGAGCTGACCATTATCAAAACTACAAGGGGCTAGTCCAGAAATGTTGGTGGCTGTGTAGAGAAGCTACTGATCAGTTGCAGATTCTGCTTGATGCAGACTGTGTGACCGTTCAATCAGATTTGGGTTAGTGTAGGGAGGTTACTAACTCTGGATTAATTGCACTTTTTCACAGCCACAAGTGGTCGGAGTTCCAGTCAGCGTTTGAATTCAGCTTTTAAAGTGCGGTAGAGAGTGGCTTACCCATAGGCACTCTGGCATCTTTTTGTATCCACATTTACATCTGTGAAAATAGATACTTGTTAGAATGCTTTGTACTGGTGTCTGACTGCAAAGGTGTGGCCATAATCGGTATAATCTGGCCATGTAGGCTGGTATGTAATGTGATGTTAAATTTTGCAGGGGAACCCCCATGAATGTTCACCTTGATATAAGTATTATAACCATCACAGTTGAGTAGGTGTTAAAGCCCAAAAGTTTGAAGTAGCCTTCTCCAGCAAAAAGGGGACCATGGTTCAAAATTAGAACAGAACAAGGAAGATGAAACTGATAATTCTGTTTCTCAGCAACTTAAATTTCTGGCGATCTTTTTATTTTTTTTAGAGAGAAAATTATGGTTGATGTGTTCATGGGTATCAACTCTGATTGGCTGATGTGACCAAAGATGTTCTACACCAAGATAATGCAATCCTTGTGGCCTAGTTGGATTGGGCAGGCTTGTTTGATTGACAAGGTTTAGCAGCATCTTCTACATTGACAACCACATGAACATCTCAACCACTAAGTGTAACATCATGATTATGCCATGCATAATTTCCTGCATGCTTTGATTTTATTTATTTTTTACTCTGAGCAAAGGACACTACAAGCACTGTCATCATGTGATTAGCAACAGCTATTAAATAGTTTTACAGTTAGCCACATACAAAGGGCTCTGTGCCCATCCTAGTGGTAGGGTGTGGATTGCGCTATCTTGGTGTAGAATATATTTTATATGACAAACCATGCAAGTGTGTAGGTATGGAATATCTTTGACACAATAAAAGCATGCAAGTCTGTGTAATGATTGATGGTGAAGGGGACCCCAAGTAATGAAGCATCACAGGCCCCCATTGGTAGGAATGGAATAAAATACAGTTTTGTGGTTGAGCTTATATTTATTAACAACATTTAGAAGTTGTCAAAATGGGGACTGCCATGTTTTATTTCTGGCTGTGTCTGACATGAACAAGGCAGGCATGGTTATCGTTCATCATGAGCCAACCTTTTTCTGCTCTTGATTGGTAAAAAGCAAACCAGCATGAAGTTGTTTAAAAAAATAAAAAAAAGTTGGGGGGGGGGGGGAACTTCTGTGGCGTAAATATTAAAAGAAAAACTATAGCCTGCAAACAGAATTATTCGCAAGCTTTATACCTTTAGGTCAGCTTGTGTCTTTGGGTCCCCTTTAAATGGTGTTTTCTGGACAAGACTATCTTGTTTGCTTCAGAGTTCATAAGAGTGTTGTGGTCACACACATTACACTTCCGAGGACATGTCTCCCTTCTTTTTGGGCATCATAGGTATCTCAGCCGAGAGTATTCTCCCATGCTGACAGTAGTTTTCCTTCATTTATCATTAGTATTGGGTTGTCCTCTCACCATTCTGTGCCAGAGGTAGCAAAACATGTCTAACCTAAGCAACCAACATAACAGTGATCCCCGACAGGATCATATTTTTGATAGCCTGGGTGGGGGGGGGTTGATGCATCCAATAGTCAAGAAGGAAATAGGACTATCTTTGCTCTCTCCTCTCTGCTTCCTCCCTCCCTCCAGATTCACTCCTCCAGATCTAAATATAATGCCTCGACAATCAATTACTAGCTTTTTGTTGTTGCTTCTTCTTTTTCTTCTACATTTCAATCTATTCATTGCACTTTCTTTAGTGACTTCCAGACTTGGCAAAGGCCTGAATGTTGAGATTTCTGACCTTGCTCAAATGAGAGCTTTCAAGCTTTGCTTGAAGAGAGTTTGTGTGGGACTGCCTGTCGCCCGGAAAAAAATTTGGGGGGGAGGGGGGGCATTACCTTGACTAGCTTTCCAAAGAATGCAGTTTATAATGGTTGCATTTCCAATTTTGAATTTAAGTACATGAATCTTCAGTGCTGAAGTAGCCCCTCCTGGGTTATATGTTTTTGGGTTGCTGATGTATGTTTTTGTTTCTTTTAATTTCCTTAATAAATGCCTGTCATGACTTGTTCTTTGAAATTAATGCAAGTCAGTTGAGCGTGATGATTGGCGCTTGTTTGTGTATAGTGATCTATTTGGGGTCGTGATAAGCCATTTTGATTATGTCAACTGAGTATTTGCTCTTGTTTTATTTAATATGATCTGTTTGGATTAGGGATGTGTAGAGACTGTTTGCTCTTGTTTTATTCAGTATTGCCAGAGAGCTTGGAATAGGAAGAGATGCAACTCCTGGTGAGATTGGCTAAGAGTGATTTAATGGATGCAGTCATCACATTTATAAACACAAGGGAGGTAACTGCCTTGTGGGTCTGCCACTGCAGTAGTACCCACTGGAACCAAGAATTGAGTTTACGTAGAAGATGAGTCAAAATAGGTCAGCCGGTTCAGAACAGTTTTCTCCACCATCTTTCCCTGCACAATGGCCATTCGTAAGAGTTAGTAAGAAATAAGGGTAAAACAGGGAAATAAACTTTTCTCATTATTATTGAAAGGTTGATTCATGATGAAAATGGATATATGTATAAATTGCACATCATTCACCTTATATGCAGTGATTTACACAGTGATGGATTAAAAAATCACAAGTTTTGGTAGTGGGACAGTGTTGATGAATGACGAGCCAATGAGGTGGGAGGGGGAGGTACACATATACTGCACGATCACTTTCTACACTTCAGACCGCATTATGATCACTGTCAGAAAGGTCATCTTCATCAAACTCTTCCATGTCAGGACCCTCCTCAGTTTGAAGTATTTCAGTTATTTCATACAGATTATAATGCAGATTTTGCATGTTGTTTACATGGCTAGCACCACTCTTTTACTGAGCAAAAGATGGCTGGAATCTTTGGGCTATCATTTGATTCCTCTTACCCAGCTGGGAGATGGTAGGTGGTATGTGCAGCTTGCTGCCATGTAATACTGGTGTTTGCCATTATGCATTTGTATAATTTAGATTTGACATTGTTTCTGGCAATTCCTTTTTTATTTTAGGTTTGGTATTGATAAGTCAGCATGTCCTAGCCTTGTATGTGTTTATAACAAGAGCAGGATCGCACTAACTTTGAAAATATGTGTTTGGTGTTTCAGTTTGTATGCCATATTTTTATATATTTGTGTTTGAACTGATTGTGTAGATTTGACTTGTGTCAGGGTTCACATATGATTGAGTTTTGAAATGGTATTTACTTATGGCAGTTTGATCATCTTGAGGTGACCATGTGTAATTGACAGACAAAATGCAATTTACTTACAACTGTTCATCCGCAGATGGCTGGTTGTTCATTAAATGATTAATACTAGCTGTCTAAACTTCACATAAATCTGGGACTTACGCCTCACAGTGGGGCACATTGAAAGCAGAAAGTAAGGTACCGTCTGTTCAGGAACCAGATCTGCCAAATGTTCTCTTTTAAAGCCTGGGTAGGGCAGAATATTGCCTTGTGTTCTTTGCCCACTGCTAAGAATTTCTTTGTAATTTCTACCTTCCCAGTCTACTCAACTTCATTTCTCCCAAATCCTCTCCCTAGTTTTTCCTTACATCAGGTGCAGCCCATGCTGGTTCCTGCATGGGCCCATGGAAAATAAAATGGGTCACCCTATTCCTGTGTTGGGTGCCCACAGAGTATAAACAGGCTCACACTTCAGCAAGAGTTCCATTCCGTTCTCTTCAGAACTTTTTTTCCATGTCTGTTGGGGGTATGGTAAGCCATATCATACCAGTAAGCAAAGTGCTATTATTATTTTAAGGTAATTAATCTCATTGTACATAGCCTTTGTTTTAACTTTAATATGTTTATTATCTGTATTATGTGTGGCATTGTCTACAACTAGTGAAACTCCGAGGTTAATCTGCACTTTGGCAGATTGTGCATTTTGTTGTATCCATTTGTCTAGTCTTACTTCCAAATTTGATATTTGCTCCTTCTCCATCTGAGCATGCCACACTGTATGAATGATGTCATTTGAGAATATCTGCTCATGTGTCCGGGGGGGGCGGGGGGGGGCTTGATTTTTGTGGTGGCACATGGAAGGAGGTTTGGTTCAGTAATCCATGGAACTGCATGTGCCAGAACCTTCGGTGTGTTTGAAACTGTGGTTGCTTGAGATTTGGGGGGTAAAGCAATAACAGTAGAAATTACTTAAGTATTGTCAGTTCCATGTGCATAGTGGAGTAAATGTCTGGGTCTCCAGGTGGACTTTCAGCATGAACATGCCACTGTACCTCCAAATATGGACCCACTGTTTGGGTAAATGCTTCAGATGCGAGACTTGCATCTCTGTTCTCTGTAGCACAGTGATCAGATCAGATATAATGTCCTTTCTTGGTGGACTCCGTCGTTGCTGCGAGGTTGTAGAAAACAATATTGCTCTGTGATGGTAGTTATGCTGTGCCGCTACAGACAAGCATAAGCCCTTGTCAAATGGCAACACCGTAGGAAATTCATCGTTTTGATTATGGAACTTGATGCCGTAATTTTTTTTACGGGGGGTGTGGGAGGGGCTTGAGACTAGCCATTTAAACTGGGCAATAAAAAAAAAATCAAATGGATGCTGAATTGGAGATGTGCATGCAACTTCATTCTCAGCCAGGGGAATTATGATTACAGTGGTGACATTGAAAGTGACTCCTGAACACTGTGTAATGGGTAATTTTTGCATCATGGGGGGGGGGGGCTGAGAAATATTGGTGCTGTTGCCGCCTGTGGTGACCTTGATGCCGTCCTGCAGCCTAGGTGGAAAAATTGCAAACCCCAGCTTGTACCACCTCTGACAGTTTGGTGTTATTAGGCACAGTGTCCAGCACAGTACAACTGTCAGTTTTGAGCTTCTGCTGATTTGTTGATCAGGTGAGTTGCCACAGTATGTGTCATGGATGTAGTCACTCCCCACAGCTCCAGCCTTTCTGCTTTTCTTTCCTCTTTTTTTTTGGGGGGGGGGGGGGGGGGGAACTGGTCATGCCTATGCTCATGTTTATCCAGCACCACTAACTCGTTTCAAAGCCACAGCTGTGTAGCCTGAAGACGCCACGATGCAGCCATGGCTGTGAAGTGTATAATAGTTGTGTACAATATTGTGTTGTAAAGTTTAATCTCATTCTTTAAACTAAATGACTAAACTCTTGAGGTTTGGTTTTGTACTCCTCGCATTTGAAAAGACCCCACTGACCTTGAAGTAAAATGCTGTGGTATATTACTGACAGAAATGTTGTCTAAGGTAGCAATTGTGGGTATTTCCCACTCACTGCAAGCAGCCCAACTCGTCTACTTCAACAGAAAAGCAGAAGGTACGAGTGCGTATGTACTAGGACATGCTGTGGCTTATGGTACATTAAAGTACAAGTTATGACGGCACTGCCCCGTGGAACTAATATTGGATGGGTACCTCAAATCTTTCTCTTTTTTTAAGTCTGATTTTTGAAATTGCCGATTTGTGGACTTGTCTTAAAAAATGTTTTTATTTTGTGAACATTTTTTCATTGACTGAATTGAATGTGTTTGTAAAAGGAAATAAATTTTCAGTGAAATTCAAGCTTTGTTTTCAGTCTTTTTTTGTTTTTTCCATGGTTTCAGTTAAAACTGTATATAATTCTGGTCTTTAACATGGAAAAATCATAATAATATGCAAGCCTATAAAAAGTGTATTGTTGAGTGCATGGCAGAGTGACAAAAACCTTTAGTGTTGCAGTTTGCCCAATTGCACAGTAAATGTAAAAGTATGTATGATACTTATTGTGCTTCACCTTTTTGTACTAATTTCACTAACATTGACCTTATGAGAAGGTCACAATTATGTTGGAGTTTAAACTGTGACTGTGGGGCCTTTTATGTTCTTTTTTGGGGTATGTTCTCTGATTAAAGTTGACTTCTTGTCGTTACACTTGGCAACCAGGTCACACACAAGCTGGTATATAATTTTGCTTTGGTGTGCATTTCATACTTATCATGACTAGTTAGATGACTGGTAATGTACAGGAAATTGGCAGACATAAACTCTGCTACATTGTAACACGTATCGCAATCTGCTGTGATGTGGAACGAAGCATTCATTTTAACGCTTGCACTTGGTAGGTGCAGTTTGTTTGCGCCGAACATTTGTAGGACATTCTGGAGCATTTGTAGGACGTTCTGGATCATATGGTGCACCAGCACCGTCCTAGGCCCCCAAACCAACTGCAGCTGATTGCCATACAGCAGCAGGCCTGGAACAGGATCCAGATGGTTACATTCCAGAGTCCAGGGAGGTCGGTCTGTGCCAAGAAGAGAATTTGGGCATATTTTGCGATATGTACACCTTTCTTGCTTAATTGTCAGTAGTGTGTGCAATGGAAGGCAACATGGACTTACGTTGGTAGGTAATTAGTGTCCTCGCTCTGGTCCATGTGACTGTTATGTTTTGTTGTCAATTTCAGCCAGTGTCTTGCAAAATGGTTGCAGAATGAAACTCCACAGCTAAATTACATTTAATGAAAAAGGTTGTGTGTGTGTGTGTAAAGTTACTTGTATGATGTCTGGAATTTCTGCCTCTCAATATATTATGATGCAAGACCTGTGGCTAACTGAGATTTGGTATGTGTGTGCGTGCGCATGCTTACTGTTATCAAGTTCTGGTGCGTGTATATGTTATTAGGGTGTATTGTGCAGTTCTTACACAAGAGCCTCTCTCTCTCTCTCTACAAATGCGTAACACTTTCAATCTCAAATGTTTAATATAATAATAAAACAAAATATGTATCTGTATTTTTTCCATACAACAGCAAGGTGTTTCCAATAAGAAACAAAATTGACCAAGCCAAGAAATGCATTGTCATTGCAAATATGTATATATATAAAAAATCCATCACCAGTCAATGTGTTTACATGATGTTTGATCCAGAACATGTTCTTGCATCTGAAAAATTGTGCAGGTAGTTTTAACTTTAATGCTGCACTGTTGGTCTGGTCAGCCACCCACTATGGCAAATCCTAAAGGATTTGAGTCTCTGTAGCTGCTATCAGTATCAAAGCGGTCTTGTTAGTCTAGGCGTGACCAAAACCTCTATTCCAGCTTTACTTGATCACCTCGGTTTTAACAACTGAGCTTGTGTCAAGGCTGTGTATTTGGTCTAGTTGACATATTAAGGACTAATGCAAAGTTTTAACTGGATTGGATAAGTATGGAAGTATGCGTGAAAAATACACCTTTCAGGTTAGTATAACACCACTGTGACCTTGATCAGGTTAAAGTTATTGAAAATGAAATTGGTGTAATTGGTAATGCTTAAAGGGTATCAAACAAAAATGTTTCAGATTGGTAATGCTTAAAGGGTATCATACTAAAATGTTTCAGAGGTATCATCATACTTCCATTTCTTTACATTGATAGTGTTCAAGAAAGTAACAAGATTTGTGCCGTGGCTGGTGGGTCAGCCAAAGACTGGTCATTACATAAACTCCCACTTTCTTAATGCAAATCAAAAATGCAAGAAGCTCTCAGAGTACAAGTTTGTGTAAGAGCTGTTTATTGACATCATCCATTGTACAGGTGTTTGCAAAAAGATTGAAGCAGCTGGCGGGAGGTCCAAGGTGAACGCCAACCTTACACTGTGGGCCAAGAGCGTCAGTAACATCTACTGGTCACTGTTCAGTCTGTTACAATGTGTTACTGATTGTCATTGTGTTCAATGACTCGTGAAAGTAATAGTAAAAACTGTAGAACCAGTTCAGTCACACCGGTATAATACCTCGGTAAATTATATCAAACTGAAGGTTCACCCATAATTCACTAATCCTGTAAAATTATCAAATGACTCATCAGAACAAATCATCAAACTAATAATAAAAGCTGTAGAACCAGCCCAGGCACACTGGAATAATACATCCGTAAATTATACAAAACTGAAGGTTCACCCAAAAATTCACCACTTAAAATTATTAAAATGACTCATTTGTCAAACTAATCAGCTGTAAAACCAGCTCAGGCACACAGGAATAATACATAGTATATTATACGAAACTGAAGGTTCACCCAAAAATTCAGTAATTTAATTAAAATGACTCATCAAATTAATAACAAATCATCAAACTAATAATAAAAGCTGTAGAATCAGCTCAGGCACCACCGGTATTATACAGCAGTAGATTATACGAAACTAAAGGTGCTCCCCAAAATTCACTTACACTTACATTACTAAATGATTTGTCAAACTAATAACAAGCTGTAGAACCAGCTCAGGCACACAGGAATAATACATCAGTATATTATACAAAACTGAAGGTTCACCCAAAAATTCAGTAATCACCTAATTAAAATGATTCATCAAAGTAATATCGCCAAACTAATAATCAGAGCTGTACGGAATCAGCTCAGACACCAGCGGCATAATACAGTATATTATACGAAACTAAAGGTGCACCCCAAAATGAACTATTCACTTACAATTCCATTATTAAATGACCCATCAAACTAATAACAAAAGCTGCAGAATCAGCTCAGACACCGGAATAATACACCAGTAAATTATACAAAACGGACGGTTCGCCCGAAAAGGACCTAATCACTTGAAATTATTAAATGACTCACCAGACTAATGATAAAAGCTGTTGAATCAGCTAAGGCACCATCAGTATAACATGTCAGTAAATCCTACAAAACTAGAGGAGCACCTGGCCCAAAGATTCACTCTTCACTTAAAAATAAATTGTTAAATGACTCACCAAACCAATAAAAGTTGTAGAAACAGCTCAGTCACCTAGCATCAGTAAATTATACAAAACTGAAGGTTCACCCCAAAATTAACTAATTTTACACTTAAAATTATTAATGATGATGATGAAGTGATGCTTAATGTCCTCAGATGTCAGTTAGGGACAAGCTGTGACCAATGCCGAAGCACGGTGCAATAATTGTTTACGTCCACGGAAACCAGAAGGCTCGTTAGGACGGACAGCCCAGGACGGCCACCTCGACTCACACAGCTCCTGAACTGACTAAAATTATTAACAGACTCATCAGTAACAAGAGCTGTAGAACCAGCTCAAACAACACCGGTATAATACGTCAGTAAATTATACATGTACATAACTAAAGGTTTTCATTGTTGCACGGAGATCACCGGGCGGAGGGAAGATACAAAACATCCGGTAACAAGGACACTTGAGCTGGTAGTATGGGATTGATGGCATACCGGTTATATTGCATGTATCACTTGCAGAGTGCGAGAGATAGTGCAGGAACTGGTATTTAAGGTCAGAGAAGTATGAAGGAAGGCGTGTCGGTTGAAGCTCTTGTAGCAGAGAAGAGAAGCTTGTAGTTGTAGTGAATTAGTTCAAAGATAGGCAGCCAGTGGAGATTTTCGGAGCAGGAGTCTCAAACGATTACTTGCATTTGCTTACCAAGGCATTGTTGTTTTTCAGTCAGAAGACGTAACTTCCTTCTTCTCCTCCCCCCTCCCCGCGCATCAAATGTCGTCTAGAACGACGGATAGCCCTGGGCAGTAACTGTTCAGAAAATTATTTTAATCTTAAGTGATCCAAGCACATCAAATGTTAAAAACAACGCTATTTGTTATGACAAAACACAACATGCGATTTTTGGGGGGTAATTTTTAACCATTCGTGAGTTTGAATTTTGTTTGAGAACGCTAGCAGTCATTTTTGTTTCAGATTTAAAAAAAAAAAAAAAAAAAAAAATCCCAGGCAATCTGTCACAGCGGTCTATATAAACAAATACATCCTACAAAAAAGCAAAGACAGACTTCAAAGAGAGATGGTCTGAAGGAAATTCTTTTGATGGAAGACCCCCAGTTGCTGCAATGATGTCCTTGTCCACAAGGCTGAGAACGCCAAGGGGTAAAAGGGTCTTTGTGTCAAAGAAAATGTAGTCCAGCATCCATGCGTGGTCCGTGTAGCTTGTCACTTCAGGCTCCTTGCCCTGTAAGGCAGATACATAACTGGGTTTTAACACCCTGTCAACAATGACGGTTATATCAGGGGGAAAACCCTGTAAGGTACACATGCACATCATTAACAACAATATTGATAATGTACATTTGGAATGCGCTCACCAACACCCTGGGCGCTCACAAAAGCATGTTAATCTAAATACAGATCCCAGTCCTAATGATACTATAATACGTATTAGACAGTATTATATTAATTTCTGTTTGTGTATGCAGATTGAGAGAAAGAGGTCTAAGAGTGTGTATGTGCGTGTGTTTCATTACTTAGAATTACTGAGATATGTTCTTCAGTCGTTGTGCGATCGAACGACAGCTTTAATTTCCCGTTGGGATGAGTAAAGTATATTGTTATTGTTGTTAGAACCGGGGAGGAGGGGGGGGGGTCTTCTTCATTCTACTGTGGGAAAATCCCAGTAATCTGAGCAACATTTCGCAACTGATGGTGCGCATGAACGGAAAATTGAATAAGGCCTAGAGATAATACAGAAAAACAGGCGATATGGCTTAAGCGTACCGTTAGTCGTTTCTTAGCCAGGGCTCAGTGGGGGGATCAAAGGGGGGGGGGGGGGGGGATGTTCCACAAGCGTATTGCTGACGGGAAGAAACTATTCTCGTGGATTTTAGTTTTGGAAAAGGGAACGAGGATCTTGGCCTCACGGCCACGGCAGGGTTTTGGGTGAACGTTGAGAGTTTCCTCCTACGGACATGTGCAGCGTGGTGATCCTGTTCGAAGTACGGCGGAGTTTCAGGGGGATGAGTCCGAGTTTGTTCACCCGGCAGGGCAGAGGCACTGGAGGTACGGCTGAACCTTTTCTCTGGACCATCTCCAATTTGTCCTGCAAGTGTTTCTGGCGGCGGTCCCGCACAGAGGAGGCGTACTCCAGGACTGGGCGTACAATGCCCTTGTAGCACTTTGTCTGGACTGTGATGGACTCCCTCACAGCAAATTCTCTGGGCCATCTCCAACTTGTCCTGCAAGTGTTTCTGGCGGCGGTCCCGCGCAGAGGAGGCGTACTCCAGGACTGGGCGTACAAAATGCCCCTGTAGCACTTTGTTTGGACTGTGATGGACTCCCTCACAGCAAAGATTATAAATATATATTTGTATTTATAATCTTTGCTCACAGGTTTCGATAAGCGAACGCGCTGGTCTCATTCGATTGGCTGTGGTGGTATGGTCGTGGGATCCCCAGTTGAAGTCTTTCGTCAACTCCACACCGAGGTTCTTGGCCTTCGTCTCAGCCTTTCCGAGAACTCGGTCACGGAGGGAGCAGTCGGTGACAATCTGCTCTCTCCTTCTGGAGACCGTTAGGACATGGCACTTGTCGGTTGAAAGTCATCTACCAGTCTTTCTCCCAGCGGCGTTCGAGGTGGTCCAGATTTTCTTGGAATATGTTGGTTTCGCTTTGAGACTGGATTTTGCGGTATAAGATCGCGTCATCCTCAAACTGTCTCACCTGCGACATAATGTTCTTGGACGGGTCGTTGATGTGGGCTAGAAACAGGGCAGGAACAAGTACAGATCCTTGTGGAAACCGGAGGTCACTTGGCCTGTTGATGACACCTGCAACTATTTAGATTTCGGCATTCGATCTGTTTGATCGGTTCTGCATGTTGAGCCAGTACTTTTACGGAAGCATTACCCCATTCACCTGGCACCAGTTGAATCCAGTCGTTACAGAGCAGTACGAACCAGATTTGTTTCCACCTCGATTACATCCACTGCCGCTTTGACTGATGTAGCCCGTTACGTGGCCCATCTGTCGCCTTGAAGCGATAGGCTCATATGTTCATACATGTTTGGGTAATATAATGTTGTGACCAATGTTAAACTTAGTTACCATCACTGTGGAGTAAGCACTCTTCAGATTCAACGCTGGGTGGCGGATAGCAGGCTCTAAATGATCTACGAAGCTCAGGTCCTGCAAATAAAAAAGTCAATCATTGAACAAGCTAAGTATACTCAGTACGAGTCATGTACGTATTCGAAGCATTGTGCGAGGACCATCCAAACAATGAACGTTACATGTTTTTCGTCTGTGCCTTTGTTCTACCCAAGTTAGATAGAC
>JABMCL010000728.1:840000-875000 GCA_018857735.1 Alviniconcha marisindica | reverse complement strand
CACTCTTTGAAAAATAATAATAAAAAAATCTGAATACTGATCAAAAATGCCGTTTTAAGTAGCCTATCGGATACAGGAAAAAATAATTAGTAATAAGTATTAGTATACATGTGATCCTTTTAAGTGTGTTGTTTGAATTAACAGAGAGAGAGAGCGAAAGAAGAAAAGCTGGATGAGTATCACACACTGAAACATTAAATCCATTCAATGAAGAATTACACATTAAATTTATTTAAATTCCTATTACTGATCCACCAAGCTGGAACGAGTTCATAACCATGTATAGACTCAAAGTGTTAATACAAAAAATGTTATTGTGTCATGACACAAATTTGTCTTTATAGACAGGATGGTGAAAACAAACATTTATATTTACATCAATAATAATCCAACATTCACCTCGACTGACTACTACCTCGACTGACTACTATCAGCAGTCCTTCACGCCGAGTGCCTCCATCCCCGGCCCCCCATCCCCTAACCCACTGTTCAGCGGGATAGAATACAGCAAAGCTGTTACCACGCTTATCTGAACACACAAAAGACTCAAAAGAACGCTTATTTTAATAGGACAACACAAATTTTCGAGGCAAATCCCTTTTTCGAAACAACGGACTGACTACAGTGACCGCTACAGTTTTTCTTTCTTTCTCGCAACCTTCCAAAGTGACAGAATAGCGGTCAATATTTTGACAGTGGTCACTAAAAGGAAGAAGAACAGCGATGGAAAATTAAAAAACTGTCTACTTATCCTGTTTCAGTTATTGGTACTGGTGTGTGTTGTGAATTGTCGAAGAATTTTTGTTTTCTATTTATCATCGCTTACCTGTCAGTCCGTAGCTTTCAAAACAAAACAAAAAGTGTGTGTGTGTGTGTTGGGGGGGGGGGGGGGGGTTGGGGGGGGGGGGGGGGTTGCCCAAAGAATATGGCCAAGGGTTGAGGTGCTTGGTTGTTCTATTGAAATCAGCATTAAAAAAAAAAATGTTTTAACCTTTTGTATTTGAACTTGGTTCAAACCCGATTAGCAGTCAACTTTGTTTCAGAGTTTTCCGTCGTCACGCTAGTTAATATTTCACCTCTTCATCGCCGGCAGCAGAGTGTTGCTGAAGTAGGCAGGGTTGACTTCCTGGAGACAGACGACGTCACCATTCAGGTACTGGAGCTCCTTCATCAGCAGCCTGTGGCGGTAGTCCTGACCCAAGAACTCCTCAGGTGTGTAGCTGTACTCTGCTCCGCACCTGATGCGGTGGCACTCAGCCAGGATGTTGTAACTGACCACGCTGAAACTGTTTCCCGCGGCAGCGGCGGCGCTATCAGCGGGCACAGCGGCGGGGTTTGTAACGTAGGCTCGGTTCAGAAGTCCAGGGCGGGAATGCGGGGCGAGAAACGTAGGGTCGGCAAGGCGGGTGACAAGATCGTCGGAGACACTGCTGGCGCCCGGCTTGGCAAGCTGCGGGCCGAGTGGCTGAGAATTATGAACAGAAGCAGCAGCCATTGATTCCATGGCGACTGCGAGTCACTGTCAGAGATTTGGCGATACTGAGCGGGACGCTGGCCGGGAGGCTACACTGCAAAACTGATGACAGGGATGGGCAATACTTTACTCAGTCAGTGGCTCCTGACGGTGCTGGGATCTTCCTTCCTTTGCAGATGTACCCGTCATGCGGACAGCCTGGAAAGACCACCGCTGCCGGGGAAAGGGAGTGTGTTTTGCAACTCTTCCACTGGGCTTCTTCCATCTTCAGTGGTGCGGCTTCAAGTTACGTCCGCACGGAGACCGGTACGGTGTCAGTTAGGGACAGGAGCCGCCCAGGACGCCTCAGTGTGAGTCCACCTCGTCTTTCACGCAGCTTCTGAGCTCTCGCCACTCGGCTTCTTCAAATGCTGTTTTTACGGCCAAAGAGACCATAAGCCGACTATTGGAGTGGCGGGACGGTGAGTGACAGGACGCCTGTCCACCTCGTCTTTCGCACAGTCCTGAGCTCTCGCCACTGGACTTCTTCAAATGTTGCCTTTTAGTTTTACGTCCAAAGAAACCATAAGGACTATTTGGGATGGCCGAGCTCAGGACGACCATTTCAGTCAACTTTCTAACAGCTCCCCGTGAGCTCTGTGGGCTCATTCGTCAGTTCAGAGTTGCCTGACGTCCACCGAGACCGTACGGAATATAGGGACGTTCCCGGGCGGTAAATCTTTCATACACATTGGCGCCGCCACACTTTTGTCGGTCTATCCTTACCCCGACGGTAGGCGGAGCTTTCTCTCTCTTGGCCGAGACACGTTAATGCCGGTTAGTCACCATTGGAAGCACTGAGACTGCAGCCACTGATGTCAAGACAAGTCAGACAGCCCCCACCGCGCGATGAGAAGGCTTTATAGCCACTGCCGGCCTCCCGGACTGTGGAAGATACACAAAGCAGGACACGAAAGAGGACATAAATTTCAGTGGCAAGCTGCAAGTACACTCGTAGGCTACTGCATACATTCAGCGGTGACATAAGGCTGATTCCACAACATGTGCGGCATGGCTAGACTCCGGCCAAGCCGGCATTAGTAGTAATAGTACCGACCGAGGAAGGGTGCCGCAAAGCCGAGGCGAGTGAGAGCCATTTTCAGTAGCAAAACGGATGTCAGTTTTATTAATTGTGCCGAAGAACACGCTCCACTGAATCCCGCCAAACCGTATGGCTGTGATGAAGCACTTGACGCTTTTTGTCCATGCCGCCGATCCATGCACTGCCACTGGACACTGACTGAACAGCCACAAACCAGCCACAGCTGTGGAGACAAAAGCGGCCCGTTTTAGTACCCACACTGGTAATTACCGGACTGACGGCTGTTGGGGCTTGACGTCCTTGCACAGAAACCACACACGTCCGTTTGTTAGGTTCGGACTACTTTAGTGAATGGATTATGAACACAGTAACGGCAGTTAGTCCCGGCCGAGGCCGTGACTGAACCCATGGGTTGACACCGACTGAGAATGTTAACTTGAAAATCCAAGACACTACAGTTACCACATTGGTTACATTGACTTGAAATACTCTGTAACCTACATTTATCTCAGTCCTTGTCCCTAAAATGTCGAATGACATAAGAACCACAAACAAGCATTTATCTCTCACTTGAGGTTGCGACGGGCAGTAGTACGCCGTCCCTTCTTCAGTACGACTGACAAACTGAGTTTATTCCGCTGAGGCAGCAGTGGGTTGGACCATGGAAAAGTAAAGTCAGTCACTGACGCTCTGTCAGTCCGGGAACTGAGGTGTGTGTGTGTGTGTGGTACCCTGCGATAGTCTCATTCCGGCGAAGGACTTTTGTACTGAGTCTGTACACGGCAACTGACCCTCAGGACTGAGAAATGGCCACTAGAATACCGGTCAAATAACCGACTACACTGACTGGGTGGTCAAATAACACACGGACACGTACGTGTAATGATGCAAAAAATTAATCTTTAATTGTCGGGGGCAGCACGGCCTAGCGGCACGTCTCAGTCATGGTTGGTACTAGTCACCCGCCGTTGAATGTGGTATTAATGTAGGTAAAATAAACCGTTAACACACACACACACACACACACACACACACACACACACACACACACACACACACACACAGAGGCGGAAGAGAACGTCGTACGGACAAAGAAAACTGACAATAACATTATTACACAAAGGTCTTCCTGCTAAATGGAAAGGTATTGTGGACGGTTTGTACAAAAAGATACAAAAGTAGATCCGAGCTCGGAAAAATGCTCAAATGTTGTTCGTGTATTTTAATAAAGGAAAATAATTTTACACCATGTTCATACTAATACCACATTTTGATTTCTTTTTATAAATGGCTATTTTGTGTTTAGATCTTAACATTTTATTTGATGTTTTGGATTAAGCTGTCTATTATTGTCCAATCAGCAATGAACCGATCAGTCTGTGCTATTAATGGCGGCACCCTTGTCCTCATGTGTGATAGCGTCTATATTTTATTTATTTTCTCTACAGTAATTCGCTATTCTTACGTCTATTTGCCTACATGATTTGAGATTTGGTGGATTAGTGCATTTACTGATACTATTTTGCAAACGGTGTTTGAAAGTTCTACGTGGTTTTATCCAATTGAAAGGTAGGGCTTGCAACGAGTTTTGTGTGTTTTTAGACACCGAACACAGGACGCTACAATTATTGTTCATTCTGCTGCGTGAAATGAGATTATACTGTGGAACTCACTCCAAAATAATGTCCCCCGCCCCTTATCTTGTGGTTAATTTAACTCCTGTAATATCGATGTGTAGTGCAGCTTATGGCAAAAGAGAAGTACCAATACTTAAGTCCAACTTGCGCAGAGCTAGACCAGATTCAGATTGTTCTTCCTCATGTTATGACCCGCGATCAAGAAGTTGCCAAGTGCTGCAGCCGTTTGGGTATCTCCTGATAGATCAGCCATTAAAACAGAAGAAACAGATTACGGACATTGGTTGTGATTGGTTGATGTTATTTCTGCATCAACAGGAGACATTCTGTAGACCTTTATTTATAAAAACAAATTGCAAATGTTTCTGTTTGACGTTGAACATGAAGTTAGACTATTACTTGTATTAGTATTATTGAATACAATACACTTTTAGTTTTACAGTGATAGCATTTGCTTGACAGAGTGCAAGTACAGATGTTATTTAAAAAATAAAAAATAAATCATTGCAAAATTTGCATTTTTTGGGTGCCGTACGAATTTTAGCCACATTGCTGCATCACTGTACGCAAAATGACAACACCGATTAAACAAATTATGCCTCACTGGTGGATGCCGCTTCACTCAACACTTGCAAACTTGCAAACTCAGTGTCATCTCAGCCGTTCAAGTCAGTCAATGAAGGGCGGAATCTGGACAGCGAAATATACGCGTAACTCCCCGTAAGCTACCATAATTTTTAGACTATAAGGTGATGGTGAAACATTTCCTAAAATCTTATCCATGCGCCTTATAGTGACAGTTGGTAGCGCCCTGTCTGTGAATAAAATGTGCATACTTTTCCAAAAAAAAGAAAACGATTAATTTGAAACCGAATTCTAACGAACCCATATGGATCTGGAAGAAGATTGGTTCCCGTATTACAGGCCACAGACTGGCCAGACATTTTGCCGAACTGATCAGTGATATTTTCCGTTCAGTCTATGGAGGACATGATCCCAGATATGGAATTTGGAATCAAGCAGTATGCCTACTTTGTCAGCATGTAATATCATCAGAATTTACTCAAAGGTAGAAGACTACGAAATCAAAAAAACAAACACGCTTCGACACTGAATACGAATGAGAGAAATTGGCGGCAGCCTTGACTTCAACTTCATCTTGTTACTAAATCCCGCGGTAGACGAGAACTGGGTTTGCCGACATCGTCTGCTGCATTTTTTCCTTTAAAAATGATGCCATGTACGATGTTCCGATCTATTCAAACTTTTCATGTGAACGGCAAATTTACTGAACGTTACCACATTTTTTGTGCATGGATAGACCTTCTGTTTATTATTTTCATCTGCTCACATTATAGACCGTGAGCTACAATCAGGTTACTTCATCATTTTGGCTTTGTAATGTGCGTTAATTCTAGGTTATACTGGACGCATTTTTCATGCCATCAACGCAAAATACGTAATGTTTTGCATCAGTTTACGCAAATCTGTGAAAGGCAGCGCGACCCCTGTTTTTGTTATCATGAAGTTGATGAAGCAATCATCTGTATCAACTGTCATCAAGATCAGCTCCCAGGAAATTATGAAAATCTTCTAAATGGATTTACGTTTTAATCTTTTTTTCTCTGTTTCTTTTAAGTTGTTGAGATCTTTACAGTCTGCTTGAAGTTCAGTTAGGAACAGACACAAACCAGGACAAGCTAATTAATTCATTTTGAAGAAGTGAAAGGCCAATGAATCAGATCAGTAAGACCAGTGTGTGCTTATTTAGTTATTTATTATAATATGATTATGACTATGACTATGAGAAACATTTTAGAATTTTACACACCTTGGAGTTGTACATTTGGGTCAAACTTAGAAATTAATAAAATGTAAAAATATTTTGATTGTCATTTATGCAAACATCTGTGCAAAGTTGGAATTTGCTCATTTTTGGAATTGAGCAGCTCAAGGTGGGAATTCTTAAATTGTGAAAACTTAAACTGTGAAAATTATCACCAGTTCTGGAATCACTCAAATCACTTGCTCAGTTCTGGAATTATGTTGAGCGCAAAGTAGGAACGTGCCTGTGTGGTTTCTTGTTAGAATATATCTATATGTCATGTGACCAGGTGTGTAATATAGTTCCTGATAATGAACATTACTCATTTGCTGTTACTGAGGAGGAAAACCTTTTGGTAGTTTTGTATCCCTTTTCAAGGTCCGCGTTAATGGTTAATTTCCAGTATTTTATTGGATAAAATAAACCTATACCGGAAACAAAATCAGTAATTGGTCAGATATACCAGCTGTTATTTTGTTTGACCAGTTCTAGAAAACAAGGCGTAAAACACCAAGTTACTTACCCTAGAAAGCAACAACAAAAAACACAGCAGAGTGAGAGGTACCCTGTGTGTGTGTGTGTGTGTGTGTGTGTGTGTGTGTGTGTGTGTGTGTTAGGCGGGGAAGGGAGCTTGGTGTTCGCTAGTACAGCTCTGGTTGTAAGTAGTATGGACGGCCATGTATCTGACCGGTTACAGTGATTATCTAACCTGTTTCTGTGAACAACTTTTGCCACCTTATGGCTTATAGATGTCACACCGGTTTGAAAAAATGTCTAGCGTGATCAGTTTCTGCTTTGCTTTTTAAATGCAATTGGACATTTTTTTTGTTATGCTTTTGCTGACACTGTGACATGCAGATAACTCCACTCTTTTTAAACTTTGTGTGTGTGTGTGTGTGTGTGTGTGTGTGTGTGTGTGTGTGTGTGTGTGTGTGTGAGTGAGTGATCCCAACAGTTACTTTTGATCTTGATTAAATATAAAATAATGTTGACATTGCCACTGTATTATCAGTGCCTGGATTACTTCTGGCATAGTTGTTATACATATAGGGGCACACTCATTCAGTCATTGCCTTTACAACCTTTCAAAGGGCAGTTTTTGTTAGGTTTTGTGCCACCATGTTCAGTTTGTCCAAGAGACAAAATATTGTACCCTAAGGTATTATTCACTCGATGGACTTGCTCTGTAACTGGGTAGTTTTAATGGCAAAGTGGTCAGTGATGGAGAGGACCAAAACCTCAAGTGGATGAGAAGAGGGAGTCACTGAATCAGTGAATGAGTGGCATTAACAGTAGACATGTTCTAATGTGGTACAATGGTTGGTGCTTATTTCAGGAATTCCAAAGATTTTACTCAGTTTTGGAATTGAGCAGCTCAGTGTAACCGTGAGACTGAGAATTCTTGTTCCCCTTCAAGCAAGTTGTTGGCTTTACTGGCCAGTTTAACTCATTCTTTTTTTTTATATATATATTAAATTGTACCTCACATGTTGCCTGGCTATTCTATAATTATGTCACATGAAGGGAAGCAAGCATGCTTATTCGGTATTGAAACTGTGTTCACACCAGGAAGTTAGGATATTTAAAAAAAGAGAGGGTGGTGTTAGGGTGAGAGCAAGGTGATAGATTCAAGACCCCCTTCTTCCTCCATCCGAAACATGTTTAATGTGAGATGGATGAACTGCATGTCTGTATGAGGCCTGTGCAAGTTTTGGGACAGGTAAATAAACATTAAGATTTTAGGTTACCTCCCTTGTCCAAGAGGCTGGGCTTCGGTAGACCAAAAGACATGAAAAAAGATGATAGAACAAAGAGTTAAACTGGATGGTAAAATGATTATTGGCCTGAAATGGAACCCAGTAATCTGTCTATCTATCTATCTGTATATAAAATGCAGTGGTTCCTAACTAGCAAAACTGGAGAGAACCAGAGCAATCAGCTTGGTAGAAATCAGAAACACAACATTTTTTACTGATTCATCTGGTAGTGGTAGGCAAATAATTGATTCAGTTAAATACCATTTTGTGACAATCAGTGAGTCACTTCAGTATTTGCTGCCTTCTCTAACATATTCAGTGATCATGTTACTGCATGTTTTATGCAGTTCTTAATACCTCATAATTATCATTATGTATTTTTTAGAGCCTGATGTGTAAGTAGTAAATGCGCATACAAAACTGCCAAAAGTCAAAGGGCTAGACAAGCCACTGACAGGATAAATCTAGAATTAAAGACTACAATCACAGCAGTGCCTGCACCTTGCTGTGCTTAACCTTGCCCTAGTTTTCAGTACCTAAAACAGTGAAAGTAGCTGGATCATGACCAGCAATCAGCAACACTGTTTTACTGGATAACTGATAGCTGATTCTCTCTCTCACTCTTCTCTTACTATGTCTCTCTGTCTGTCTGTCTCACAACACACACACACACACACACACACACACACACACACACACACACACACACACACACACACACAGAAAGACAGACACAGTGAGTGAGAGAGAGAGAGAGAGAGAGAGAGAGAGAGAGAGAGAGAGAGAGAGAGAGAGAGAGAGAGAGAGAGAGAGACTCAGCTTTGACAGCTCTCTCTCTCATACAGAGAGAGAGAGAGAGAGAGAGAGAGAGAGAGAGAGAGAGAGAGAGAGAGAGTAGTCTGTGTGACTTTGCAGTAGGCCTACCAGCAAAAATAAAAACTGTTGAGTTCAGTGCTGTGTGAAACTGAAAGGGGCTTCAGTTGACAGAACTGAATCAGAACTGAATGAGATCAGTAAATCTAGTCAGATCTAAACTGAGGTCCACAGAACCACTCTTTGGAGTGGAGGGACCACTGCACCTGAACTTAGTGAAGGGGACAGCAGCAGGTTATTTGGAGGGCACATTTATGTCTACCATAACCAAATTTACTTAGTTGAAGTTGTCAGGCTGCTGCTACCAGTAACCAGGGCAGTGCCCTTCACCTGCTGTGGTATTTTGGTACTTGTTACTGTTATGCACTTTTCTAGGAACAGTGGTCAGTGTGTTGGGTCTTATGTGGGACAAAGTGCTTAAAATAATACAGTGCCCTTCTCTCAGTTTGAAATTAAATAAATGATGCCACAAGGCACTTGAAATTAACTAGGCCACGAGGCACTCATGAATGCAAACAACACGAGTCATAAACATGAAGAAGAAGAAAGAAAAAGACTCTAAAAAATCTGTAGTATTAGTAGTTTGGAGTTAGGATTTAACTGGTTGTCTTCTGTTTTTAAGGTGATTTTTGTTTTAAGGATATGTAATTTCAGAAAATTGGTTCATTGTAGACCTTTTGCAGTTTTGGCACAGGGAATATTGATATTAATAAGTGCATAAATCTCTGACAGATGTACCCATTGGTGAAATGATTGGTCTTGTTGGATATAACTTTTAATAAGGATCACACTGATTGCTGATGTATAAGTTATGTGAATAAATTTATTAGTGTAATGATAGGAACACCCATTTTGGTGCTGGTTTCCTTGTAACACTTCTCTGTTTGTCGGACGGATCTGGGGATGCCATGGCTAAGTTGCTGCTAGGGTCTAAAAAATGAGGCCCCACAAAAAGATTCTTTCAACTTTCTGCTTGAATGGTTTGATAAAAAAACCAAAAGTGATTGAGGATTTACCCAGTTACAGTTTTGCGGTAGTGAAGAATTTAGACAGAGGCAAACTTCCTTATTTCATTTATGGGGACAGGGAAATGCAGGATAGTTAAAAAGCTACTCACATGCAGACCAGCAGTACTCTGGTCTCAGTTATTTATATGCTAGGCATGCTAATTTTAATTGCTTTTGAAGTTCTTCGTTTCTGCATGCTACTAAGTACTAGCATCTGTGATGCAGTATTTTACACTTTGGCACTTGACTTGGCGTATGGTGACACAGATCAGTGTGATCCTGCTACTGTTAGACAGTAAGTTGAATATGCATATATCCGGGAAATCACATCAGCTGCATGTGTGTACATTTGTTTCTTTAAGATGCCGAGATTGACACGCAAGGCTCTGGCAGATGCAACCCCGCCATCACGAAGCAGCCCAAGGGCTTCAACAAAGGCCTCCACTGCTGCGTCTTCCTCGCCGGCAAAGTAAGATCACATATATATATATATATATATATATATATATATATATATATATATATGTATCTGTAAGTCCTTTTTGTCAGGGGTCACAAATACACAGAAAAACAGTGCTTTTAACGCAAAATAAACCTCTCTCATGCCAGTGCTCAAACCCCATGCATTTACTATATGCAAAAAAGTTCAGATCTGGAGGACAGAATGCATTTTAAAGGCTTTAAGCAGTCTTTCTCTCACTCAGTCTCTAATGTTGGGGTGTGAAGTTGGATGTTAGAACATGTCAAAGATTGACAGCTGCCAGGCCAGGGTGGGTGACATTGAACAAGGTCAATGGTAGTTCATTGCCTATGTCAGTTTCTGGTGCAGTGCTAATTTCCTGCCATCCATTTGCATGCAGGACTGGCCACATTTTGCAGCTCAGCATAAAGTTGCAAAAGATAACGCAGAAAATAGTGACTTTTTTCTCTACCATAGTTGTGATAATAGTTCTAAGCCAGTTCCTTCCACTTGTTTTGAGCCAGTTGACAACAGGCTGCTTATTCAAGAAGGTAAACAAACCAGCAGCGAATCTGAGAGTATCAGTGAAAGGCTGAGATGTAACCAGGCACCAATGAAAAAGGTTGATTGCCGTGGAGGGTTCAAAGTTTGAGGATACCGAAAATAGGGTTGTTATCCATTGGGTGTGCACAGAATTCTGCAGTAGGCAAGAGAGGTCTAATTTCAACTATGTAAGTGCAGGATTGTGCTTAACAAATTGCTGTCATTGTGTTTATCGTGTTATGTTTGGTTGTATTAGTACTTGTATGCATTTTTTTCCAGACACCGCAATTGCTGTACACAAGTTCTAAAACGTGTTTGCAGCCCCTGTTTATTAGTACAGGTCACATAGGTAGACTGCTAATGTGCATCACGCAGACAGACAATGACAGTAAATTATAAGTTGGGTTAGTGATTGGGTTTTTACAACTTTTAGTATCCTGTCAAATACACATGGATACAGAGACACTGAGACAGATAGATACTCATACACACACACACTCTCTCACACACACACACACGCACGCATGCACGCACACACGCATGCACACACACACACACACATGCCCACACCGACACAAAAATGAAGAAACTGGGCTGCCGGTGTTCAGAATGAACTACAGGTACTGCGTCTGTGAAAATGGGACATTTTAAATTTTATTTTCAAGAATACAAAATGGCTGCACTGAACACTACTGTGGGTCTGATTCTGAAGGGGATGAGTGTCAAATGTGGGGTTTATAGTAGGAAGAAGAAAAGTGAAAGCCATATGTATTGAATTTGTACTGCTTGATCTTGAGCGTGATTGCGAAAATGGAAGGTGAATGAAGCACACAGGATGAGTATAGAAAAGTAGCAGCTCAGAGCAAGGTAAGGACCACACCCTTGATACGAATTATAGCGTGGAAACACATGCATGCAACTTTGCGCGTAATCAAGTTAACGTGCTCTGAAAAGGGAAGCCAGTGCACCTTTGGCAAGAGGGCAGGCTGCAGAGTGATGATGATGGCGTTGATATTGAGCAGTTGATGTCTGTTGCCATCTTTGACAGCATGAGGAAAAAACTTGTCATTTGAAAATACCAGGTGCTTATTTGACCGATTTGACAATGCAGGACCCGAGGACGTGGTGGCAAGGCTGAAGTGGAGCCTGAAAGCCCCGAGGTGGTGACTAAAGCAAGGGGGCGCTCTGCCAGCCGTGGTAAAGGTGAGTGGATGCAGACATAGTCAGGGGTCACGCTCATTGCAAAATTTTGCATAAATATTGCATTTTTCGGGTGCCGTATGCATTTTAGCCACATCGCTGCGTCACTGTGAGCAAAATGACAACACCGATTAAACAAGTTATGCCTCACGGGTGGATGCCACGTCACTCAACACTAGATCTACTTGCAAACTCAGTGTCATCTCAGCCGTTCAAGTCCAGTCAATGAAGGGCGGAATCTGGACAGCGAAATAAACACGCAACTCCGCATAAGCTACCATAACTTTTGGACTATAAGGCGATGGTGAAACGTTTCCTAAAATCTTATCCATGCGCCTTATAGTCGGTAGTGCCCTGTCTGTGAATAAAATTTGCATACTTTTTCAAAAAAAGAAAATGATTAATTTGAAACCGAATTCTAACGAACCCATATAGATCTGGAAGAAGATTGGTTCCCGTATCAGACTGGCCAGACATTTTGCCAAACTGATCAATGATATTTTCCAGTCAATCGATGGAGGACATGATCCCAGATATGGAATTTGGAACCAAGCAGCATGCCTACTTTGTCAGTGTGTAATATTGTTAGAATTTACTCAGAGGTAGAAGACTACGAAATCGAAAACAAAACACGTGTCGACACTGAATACGAATGAGAGAAAATGGCGGCAGCCTCGACTTCAGCTTCATCTTGTTACTAAATCCCGCGGTAGACAAGAACTGGGTTTGTCGACATTGTCTGCTGCAGTTCTTCCTTTAAAAATGATGCCGTGTACAATGTTCCGATCTATTCAAACTTTTTCTGTGAACAGCAAATTTACAGAACATTACCACATTTTTTGTGCACAGATAGACCTTCTTTTTACTATTTTCATCTGCTCATGTTATAGACCGTGAGCTACAATCAGGTTACTTCATCATTTTGGCTTTGTAATGTGCGTTAATTCTAGGTTATACTGGACGCATTTTTCATGCCATCGATGCAAAATACGAAATGTTTCGACCGGTTGACACAAATCTCTAAAAGGCATCGCGACCCCTGCATGGTTGAAACTGGCTTGCTGTAACCCTCTGGACTGTCTGTGTACCCAATGCCTATTTCAGTGACAGTCCATGGAAAATGTGGATTTGAAAATCATGCACGGTTGCAGTGTTCACAAGAGTGTGCTAAATTAAATCATAAATGGTGGCGATAGTAACACTGAGATTAGTCCAAAAATAACCGGTGTTTCACCATGGAGGCTGTAACTGATTGAGCTCTTGGTAGCAACTGTGTGATTTGGGACTCACATCATGAGTCATTTGAGTCTGCAAAATGTTAATGGTCAGTATTCATCCATCTGTGTGGTGTGCCGTCAGTCCCCTGGTAAAAACAGTTACGGCATACTGGAATTTTCTCAGTTGCAGACATAACTAACTATAACAGACTTAGCAAAATAATTTTACCCAATCATTAGGGTGCAGTTACTTTGGTCTGCTTCAAGGTTGATATAACAGTTGAAAAGAAGAAGCGGTATACAAAGAAGTCCATATATAGTCTGTTTGCAAAACATACAAGCAAGTGGGATGACTGCAGGACTACAAGCTTTGAAAATTGGGCTGATGTTGCATACCTGGAATTACAGTAGAAAGAATGTGTAGAGCACTGTGGCTTTGGTTTGTCTTGAAGGGAAATAATTCATGCATTTCCCACCAGGTTAAAAACTTTAACATCTGTCTTTCTTTGGACACAGGTCTTTTTTAAGTTTGCTTGACTGTAGTCCTTGTGGCTTCTCAGTCCTACCAATTGCAGTGAAATGTTCCTTGTTTTAGGGTTACAATGTCAATGGTGTTGAAAATGTGAAACCAAAAGATGCTTTTTTCCTCCCTGCAACTGCACACATGACTGAATTAAAATTTTGTGTGAACACATTTCTGGTTTGTGCTACTTTATTGGACCCTAAACTTGTTGATGGCATCAAGTCTTATGGTTGAACATTCTGTTGTCATGTGACAGAAAGGAAGGAGGGAATTTGTTTTGTTTTAAACGTCCAGTCAACCATAACAGTTATATCAGGGTGAAACACATTTTATCGGAGTACAGTAAAAGCTAAAAATATATTTACATGTTAAAAGTAGTACATCATCAGTTAAAAAAACTGGTAAAAAGTGGGTAAAACAAGAATAGGAATTGAGTCAGCACCAGCAATGCTGAAGGGAAAAAAGCAACTGCGTTGACATCCATATGGATTTGTGGGAGGATGTCCGCTGCACGTGAAAGTGATAATTCATGAATTTGTGAAATGATCACTGTGTGCATCATTGAAACGCTTGCTTTTACTGTTTGCGCTTACTTGAAGTGGAAGGTACCGGAGCAGTTTAGCACACCACAGCTTGGGTTCGAACTTCACATCCTAGCTTTTTTTATTTTCCCTCAGGAGCAGCAGCAGCAGCAACACCGCCACCACCTGCAGCGGCGGCACGCCAGTCAAGGTCACGAGGCAGAAGTGCAGCAGCAGAAGAGAAGAAGACCCCTACACCCACCAGACGAGGGCGAGGAAAAGCAAAGAAAGAGGAGTCTGAAGAAGAGGAAGAGGTGGTAGAGAAGGTAGAAGAAAAGGATGATGAAGAAGAAGAAGAGGAGGAAGTTACACCCAAGAGAGGTCGGGGCCGTGGCAAGGGCAAGTCCCCTGCAGCATCGAAAAAGGCCACGCCACCTTCTGGGGGGTCAAGGAGCTCCAGACAGTCGGCTGAGGCAGCTGTGGAGAAAACGGATGAGCCGAAGAAGACCACTCCCCGCGGTCGTGGTGGGAGCAGGTCTGCATCGGCATCAAAGCCTCAGTCTCGTTCACGCCGTGGCGCAGGGGAGGCTGAGGCAGAGGAAGAAAAGGAAGAGGAAAAGCGGGAAGGCGAAGAGGAAAGGAAGGGAGAAGATGCCGCAGCGGAAAGGATGGATGAGAGCGGTGAAGCAAAGAAAGAAAAGAAGAAGAGTGAAGCTGCTGAGAAGAAAGCGGAACCTGAGGCAGAAGGCAAAGCGGAAGTAACAGAAGGCAAAGCGGAAGTAACAGAAGGCAAAGCAGAAGTAACAGAGAAGGCAAAGACTGAAAAAGTGGATTCCCCTGCTAAAGAAAAGCCTGCTCCTATTGAAGAACCAGCCCCGGCCTCTTCTGTAGAAGCCATGGAAGAAGAAACCCCACCCACAGCCGCCCCTCAGCCAGCTGCCGACACCAAGAACGGTGAAGTGGATGACGTGCGGCCGTCTCCCAAAGCTGGCATGAAGAGAAAGCTGGAGACTGAAGGAGGGGAGGCTGGAGAGCAGGTGGATGCCAAACGAGCCCGCATCAACGGCACGGAGACTGAAAAAAACTCTGCCGGTGCTGCCGCAGATGTTGAAATGAAAGACTCCAAGAAGGCAGCAGCGAAGGAAGACCCCTCTGATGGCAACATACTGAAGGACTTTGTGGTGGTGAACAAGGATGAAGTGCCAGCACCAGACAGCTCAGAGGTGGCAGCAGCAGTCCCCCGTGAGGTGGAGGGAGCCAAGGTGGCAGCTGCAGAACCCATGGAGACGGAGGGGAAAGCCGAGCAGAGTGGCAGCACGAGCAGCACCGTACCAGTTACTGTGGTGCCCCTCACTGAGGCGGAAATGGCTAAGGCATATGCCAGTGACATTCAGGTGAGAATAATAATAATAATAATAATAATAATAACTGTCATATTATTGAATAATATTTGCCACTAGTAGTTGTGTGTCTAAGTTAATAAAAGGGCCATCAACCAAAAATCTGAATATTGAAAAATATTGTCATTTTATGCTCGGTATGAAACGGATGAAAATGCGTCCTATGAGATACTGCACTGAATGACTTCTTTGAAGATTTTAGCTTGAAACACCCCAACAACAGATGTTGCACTGTTAGTGTTAATGTTAAGCATTTACAGACTGTGCTGAATTGGTCACATCTCACCCCACAGTATTAAAAAGTGTTTAGTTAGGGTCAGACAGAATGAAATGGCAGCTTCATGCGGTGCCATGTTTTGGAAGAAAAAAGAAAACGGACTGTTATCTGCAATTTATGAGCATAAAACACGTGTCCACCAAAGACTGTCCTTGTTTCACGGATTGTACAATTTTATGACATAGCCACTCAGGCAGAAGATCTGGCAGTGGGAGGGAGGCCATAAAGCAAGGTAAACAGTAGGACTCTTTTGAATAGGTATACAGTATGAAAGACTTCGACTTAAAATTTGTGTAGCTGAGGTGTGTGTCCACATGTGTACTCTGTGTGTGTGAGTGTGTGTGTGTGTGTGTGTGTGTGTGTGTGTGTGTGTGTGTGTGTGTGTGTGTGTGTGTGTGTGTGTGTGTGTGTGTGTGTAGATCGGTCTCAGACTGCCACACTTCCCCAACTAAAGCTGAACAGAGTTGAAACTGGATTTAGTTTTTGTCAATTCATGGTGTTTTGAGGATATGGTCATCTTTTTTTCTCCTTTGGGCCACTGGATTATAAAGTAAATTTTTCAGTCGCTCTTTTTTTGGTGAACCTTTTGCTTTTTTTTTTTTATGCAGTATTTGATGTGTGCTCTGATTGCATGCATCATGTAAGAAATGATCGAGCAGGAAAAATTTCACTTAAATAATAATAATAGGATTAAGAAGGATGTTTGTGGTGCTCTATCTTGGATGGGCCCAAGGCATTTACAAAAAGCACTGAGGATTAAAGGGGGTAGGGGTGGAGAGGATGGCGTACTATGTAAAGCATATGTACTAAGCTAAAAGAAAAGAAAAAAAGGTGGCCTTACAAACTGATAAGTGTTTGAAAGATGCTTATTCTGTGATATTTGGTACTTGTTATATGAAATGAACAATTTTGCCACTGCCATGAAACTAGTATACATTAAACAGTCCCTGATTTGAAATATGTGACGGTGCATTTAAGATTTGTTTTTCCTTTGCTCCTGTTTTAGGCTGGTGAGCGTGGTGAAACAGATGATGTGTCTTCGACAATTGTGGAAGTTGGCAGTGTGTCTGGGTCTGATGGAACAGGGGGCCTGTCCCGTGGCCTTGACATCAGTGAGCTTCAGTCTGCCTCCAACAGCATAGATGGTGACTATGCAGGGGACACTAGCATAAACGACAGTTTGATGGCTCCTGAAGCCCCCGTTCTGCCTGCTCAGCAACCACAGGCTGGCAGTGAGTCAAGTGCTGATGCGCCAAAGCCTGCTTCCAACCCGGCACCCACCCCTACAGCTGTGGCAGCCTCTTCATCTGCAAACAGCCAGTCCAGCACTGTGCCAGCAGCGAACCCAGCGCCCAACCCGGCCGTTCCCGAGCAGACAAGCTCAGGGTCTCGACCACCAGCGTCCAGCATTCCTGTCTCCATGGAAACAGCCACTGCTTCTGTCCAGAACTCTCAGCCAACCGGCCGTCAGCTTGCCAAGGGCGCCAGCAGTGTCTCGGAAAGTCTGGGCACCCCGGACCCTGCTTTTCTCGCTGCTCACTCGTCCCCTGGGATTCTGAACCGAGCCTACGTCGCCAACCCTGCTGTACCTGCTGATAGTGCTGCCGTGGGAAACAGTTTCAGCGTGGTCAGTTACAACATCCTGGCTGAGTGCGCCCGCACCAAGTGCAGAGCAGAGTACAGCTACACACCTGAGGAGTTCTTGGGTCAGGACTACCGCCACAGGCTGCTGATGAAGGAGCTCCAGTACCTGAATGGTGACGTCGTCTGTCTCCAGGAAGTCAACCCTGCCTACTTCAACAACACTCTGCTGCCGGCGATGAAGAGGTGAAGCATTACTATTTTATTACAGTGTTAGCATGCGTGACAGAATGTCTGGTGCTGCTTGTTGGTCTCTTTGTCAAGTTTGTGCTGTAGGAGAAAGATGAATGACTGCCGGTAAGAACGAACAGGTGGAAAAAGGCACTCAAATATGCTGACCGAAAGAAGGTGGGACATGGACACAGAACAATTCAACAACTCGTCACACAATGTCAGCATCGGGAACAACTAAAGTAAACTAACCTAAGATTTGATTAACTCCTGACTTCTGGCTGCTTTGTTCTTTCTCTCTGAGACTCTGTCTCCCGTTTTTGTTTTTTTTGACTGACTGTCTTCTTTGTCACTGAGGCAAAGTGAATTATTATGGTTATTCCTAACAAAGACATTTTGTGTTGAAATGGTGAATTCTTTTGTGTCCACGACCTGTCTTCTTTGGGTGAGTACATTTGCCTTGTTCTTGTGGTGATGTTAGGATTTGAACAGTAGCTTGTCAGGTGGCTTGTTTGTGATTATGAAATATATTGTAACAACACAAGGATATTAATTATTATTATTATTATTATATTACCTCTGTGGTAGTGATGATTTTGCATTTCAGCATTGAATTGGTGCTATTTTTTGTTTCTGTTGCTTAACTTCAGTTTTACTTACAGAAATTATGGACAATATTGTCTTTTATATAGTTTTAAAATGTGTGTTGATTTGTGACAGCATTTGATTTGTCTGATGTAGTCCTGTGACTGTGTGTTGACAGGGTATTAAAAATAAAATCCAGTGCCTAAGTAAACTGCGCAGAATGATTTAAGTCTGAAGCAGTTTGGACAGAGTCACATCAGTAATAGGTGAAGGAATCGTTATGTGAGTTACACAATTACTGTCAGCCAGTATGCTTGAAATCTTTCTCTTGATAATATATATAGTAACAGCACATGGTCTCCCAGGCTCTTTTTTGGTAAATGCCTCTTCTGCAGTTAAAAGCTAATGGAGTGACAAGTGAAAAAATAATGTGGATGTAACCAGGTAATGGTGAAAACTTGCAAAAACTTAATACTGGGTCTTGTGTCTCCAGTCAAGGGTACGACGGACTAATGAAGCGCCGAACGAAAGAGGGTTTTGACGAGGGAGAAGCCACGTTCTACAAGACCAGCTGCTTTGATCTGGTGTCCAGCAAGGGTGTGTCCCTCACAGAGGTTGCTCACAAAGTGAGTTGTCACAAGGAATGCATGGTGGTCTTGTGGTTGTGATTTGTCATTGTTGAACTTGAACTAGTTGAAGATAAGTGATTTTAATAAGTTTACTTTTGAAAAGTTAAACCAGGTCTGTTTGTTTTATCTGTGTATTGACTTGGTGTTTGGCATAAAACACCAACGTACTTATTTTATTTGTGTGGATATAGTCTTTTTCCATTTGTTTCTGGCGCTGGGCAAGACTTGTTTATACTTACAGGGCACATGAGAGTGCCATGAAATATTAAAAGTTATAATTTCAAGGTTTGTGATAATATATTCTCAGATTTTAAGTGAGCAAACTGAGATAATTTCTTTGTTTATAATATTATTTATTGTATTTAAAGTAAGTGAACTGAGCTTAGTTTTTTTAAATATTTTTTAACATGATTGATTGATGGAGTTGTGTTTCACTTGTCTTTTTTCAGAAAAATATTGTCACCATGTGCATTATGTGTATCATTTTTGCATGGGTGTCTTACACCTGTAACTTTTTTAAGTTATATATCTTGTTCTAACATCTATACTGTACATAAAAAATTATGGTGAATAGATTCCCCTGCGTTTATTCAAGTCTTTTACTTTGCCTTTTGACGAGTGGAATGTTGAGACTTTTGTCTGGCTTCACAGGAGGTGGAGACTGGAGGACTGAGCCCTGAAGTGGGTGCAGCTATCAGGAAGTATCTGGATCGCGCTGACGTTGTTCTCCTTACACAACTTCGCAGCAAGGCTTCGGGCAAGGTCGTCACTATTGGCAACATCCATGTTGTGTGGGATTTCATGCGGAGTCCAGATGTCCAGTGTATTCAGGTAGCAACTGTTAGGTCACAGAAGAGCAGTACAGTTCTTTTGCTTTTTGTTATAAAAAATGTGTAATTTTGTTGTTGACATTTTGTCTAAAATCAACAACAAATATCTCATTGGTGGTTCAGTTGGTTGTTTGTTGGTCTGATGTGTCGTGGTTCTTTTTTTCCTTTTTTTCTTGGACAGTCATTGCATTAACTATGTAGGATCAAGGCGTAATCTCTTTTGGACAGAGACGTTGCATTCAATTTCAGTATATTGAAGTATTGTAGGACCATCAGTATATTGAAGTATTGTAGGACCATCAGTATATTGAAGTATTGTAGGACCAAGACATAAACTCTTCTCTTACCTGAAATATGGACCAGCTGGAACTGACTTTCATTTACTGAGATAAATGAGTGACAGAATCTCTCTCAGTTTAGTTGAAGATGGTATCTATCTTTTTCTATGCACGTAGAAAAGCCCAAATGGCAAATGTACCACACCCCGTCTCTCAGACATTTCCCAGTTGCTGTCTTTGAAACAGTTACAGTGTTCACTCTTCTTCTGATTGATAATGGCACTTGGCCTTTCATGTCTTTTCAGTGAAAGGTCAACCAGCGCTTCCTCCTCTTTGACTATGGGGTGGGGATAGCTCAGTGGTTAGAGCGCTGGACTCGTGACTGAAAGGTCGCAGGTTCAAATCCCTGCAGGAGCTGCGGGAGAATGTTCTTCTCCAGGGTCAACTTTCTGTGCTGACTCTTATTTCGGTATCCGTTCCACCCCCGTGTTACCGCAGTGGCACGTAAAAGATCCCGGTCATTCTGCCAAAAGTGCAGGTGGCAGGTTGCGGCTAAACACGCATACACCTTATGTATGTGGCTTTGCATGAAGTGGCATGGTTGTATGGTGTACACAGAACTTGCGCTGAGATGGCTGCAGTTTCATGTGGCACCAGCCATGCCAGCGCTGTAAGTACGCCACTTCAGTGGATATTCAGAAGCTAGTCACTCATGTAGAACCACATGCGAGCGCAGTGAGTCTGCTCAAGAGAGCGGAGAATAGCGCTATACAAGCGATCATCAATCAATCTCTCTGGAATTGGACATCCTTTTGTTGTTTGTTGCTGTACCAGCTTCAGTGGTACGTTTTTTAACTGTTTGCCATGCCTCAGGTTGCTTGCGCCATCAAGGAGGTGGTGGGCATGGCGGGAAGTGACGGAGCTCACATCATCTGCGGCGACTTCAACTCGGAGTGGTCCAGTCCTGTGTACCAGCTGGTGCTGGACGGTTACCTGTCGGACTCCTCCATCCAAAATCTGCAGGCTGTGCAGAGGCTGGAGCTCAACGATGGTGCCGTGAGTTGGCCTTGTTCAGTTACGTGGAAGTTGTTGTTACAGTACAGCTGTTGTCAAGCAGTAATGCCTTTCTCCTGTACTGCTGTACTTCTAAGCCAGATTTTCATGCGCATGCTGGGAAGGGCGGTTGTACTGATTTATACATATTACCAACCTTGATCTAATTTCTTTTTGAGCGTAACTGCAAGTACCTTGTGCTCACGCAATGGAGTGGCGCAGATAAATATTTATTATTATTATTACTAGTGACTGACACTGATTGTGGAAACATAAATTTTGGATGATTCCCATCTTAACCCACTTGGCCCCAGACCAGCCGCTGCCCTTTCACTACGAAATCCCTTGTGAAGGGAAGTAACTGTATCAAATGATCCCGGTATACAACTTTAAAAAATCAATAATAAACACCAAACAAAAGTTTCAGCTCACTTCATATTTTTCCCAGTTTGTGAATACAGTGTTCTTGTATATCCAACGGATTTTGATTTTTTTTCACAAAAAAATAAAAACGTTAAAAAAAAAAAATCCCCAGTCAGAAATGTTCGCATCTGAATGTCAGATTTTGGGGGGGCCTACGGGGTAACCGACTTTGCAAAATTTCTAGTTTGAATCTCCTAAGATGAAGCTCTGTGGGTTTGTTAAGGTGCCCACGGTAAGCGACTGAGCCAAATTTGCGGTTCAAATCCCAAAGGATGAAGCTCTGACGCCATTGCTAACCGTAGGGCTTTTGTTTATTTTTGAGCATCTAGCACGTGTCCACCTCGCAACTTTGAAAATTCACAGCATCTCTCAAACTTTGAATGAAGGACATCGTCGGAAGTAGTAAACAATAGTGGAAACGAGGCTTCAAATCTCGTGAGACTCCCATTCCTATTTGCATAAGCCGAGATGCTAGTATGGAGTGTCAGCTAGCCGGCCGCTACCGGGCGGTCTGGGGTTTCGCGGTAAGGCAAAAGAGCGGGTGACTGGCGGTCTGGGGCCAAGTGGGTTAAAATGGGATGAAAGTCGCGAAGAGGGCAGGCCCGAGGATTCTGGTGTTTACTTGTGGACATGTGTTTTGGTGGTTTATGAGCAGGCACTTACTGGATAACTTGCCTCCAACTTAGTGGCCTTTGCATATTTATTGTGCGGTGGATGGACTGGCTGTTTGAATGGTCATCTACTAGAAATTATTGGATATATATAATACTCTGTCTTTCTGTATCAGTCTGTGTTGCGTTTGTGCGTATTTATCTTCTTCTAAAAGTTGTTCTTTGAAACCTTTTTGCATTTTTGTTCCAACAGAAGTCTCTGGTGAACCACTTGTGGAGGGCATTCCAGCACACTTCGTCCAACCTGAAGAGTACTTACTCCACTGTCACGGTAAATCATCTGTATATGCACGTTGTTGTGGTGGCTTTTTCCATGCGTGTGAGGGTTGTGGGAGAATGCTCAGCAGATCATTGCCTGCCTGCGCTTTTTAAAATTCTAAAGTGGAGATCAGCCCGCATGTACCTAGGCTTAGTTGTGATAGAGACAGATAAGGGGACTGACTGCGCTCGACAACGACAAATGTGCTAGCGCACTCGTGTTGCACACACCACCTCTTTGACGTTGGCCTGATAGGTCTGTGCTGGCATCTCATGGGAAAGAAGATCAAATTAGGCTGTGGGAAGTCATGAGGCCTGTTGTGGTGCTTAACGCATGCCACCTTCTCAGCCAGCAGTAGGTATCTCAGGCTTTTATTTTATCTGAGGAATGCAAACAGACAGTTAGTTGAGGAATGCTAACAAACAAGAAATTTTAGCTAAAAATAGTGTGATAAATCTTTAGGCCCCCTACCCTCTACAGTTATATCAGTTCTATTTCCAACATGCTGTAGTTATGATTGCATGATGTGATGTGAAATAATAATAATAATGTACATTTATCATGCTCTCATCAACGCCCTGAGCGCTCACATGATACATATTAACCTAAATATGATATTCTTTACACATGCAGAGCATAGTTCTACCCAAACAATTTACATAAAGTATTATTTAAAAAAAAAAAAAAAAATGCACTACACAAACACACACACACACACACACACACACACACTGACTGTAGCAGAAACTGGGTACTGATATTAGTTAGGATGGAAATACTGTGAGTTAAAGCACCGAAGGTAGGTAGACTTTGAGAGAATGATACATGCAGGCTTTCTTTATCTTGCAAGGGATGGGCTTAAACAGAAACACATTGAAATCAAGTATTGCAACATTGTGATTGTGGGGCTTGTGAATGATCTGTCCACTTGTAGGGACTGTTCTTGCTGTGGTGTGTTTCTTTTCTTTCTGCTTCTTGTTTCTTTTCTTATTTAAAGTCTTTTCACATGAGTGATATTAGACTCATCTTACAATTGTCATGCTAACAGCATGTATCAGCAAGTTGCACCAGTAGAAATGTATGTTACAAAACACACAAAACCTTATTTGCAGTCAGCAAGCAGCCATATATACATTTGTGTCAGTATTCATACTGATAATTAGTTTCACTTGATCTATATCTCATACTCGCAGGACCACATATATGTGGAAACACTAACACATTCATGCACCCTAAATGCTGTATACTCGCACAATAATACTCAAAAGATATTGTAGAAACTCACTCACTTTCTGACATACTTAATAAATTTCTTTTCATCCCTTTGCAGAAAAGTGAGCCAGAAATCACCACCTTCACCTCGAACATGAAGAATACGGTGGACTACGTATTCTACAGCGCAGGGTCCTTGGTGCCTGTCGGTGTACTGAAAACCATTGACTGGGCTGTCATTGATGCCACTGGGGGACTGCCATCGAAAGACTTCCCCTCGGACCACCTTTCCTTGAAGGCCATAATGGCATTTAACAAATAGGTGTGTATAGTGTGTGTGCGTGTGTGTGTGTGTGTGTGTGTGTGTGTGTGTGTGTGTGTGTGTGTGTGTGTGTGTGTGTGTGTGTGTGTGTGGGTGCGTGCATGGATGTGTGTGTGTGTGTGTGTGTGTGTGTGTTTTGTGTGTGTGTGTGTGTGTGTGTGTGTGTGTGCATGTGAAAGAAAGAAAATTACTTCTCTTTGATTGTCAGGCTGTTATGCAGAAATTGCCCCTTTTTATATGATGATTGATAATATGTTTATCAGATTTTAATTTGTATTTGTTGACTTGTGGTAACGTGTTTATACATTATATGTATATATATAACAGGTATCACTTACACTTGTATATTGTATGAGGATGTTTTTGATTGAAGAGTTGTCATGCACCTGAGTAGTGAGTAAAACAAGTTAAAAATTGGGATTGTGTGGAGATAAGTGTGATGTGTGTAGCGAGTCGTTTTGTACCGTGATCATTTTACTTGCCCCCAACTTTGGCTGTGTGTATTATGTACATCTGTGGCAGAGGGAAACTGGTAATATGAAGACCATTTGTGTGCTTGCAGAGTAAAGCAGAGACTGTGTTTACACACTTGTCTAGACACAACACTTGTGCCTGTATGTATCACCATAACTCCTTTCTTCTTCTCAGAGCTCTGGTCTGGTGGCATCGGCAAACAACAACCAATCCGTCGTCAATCACAAAGTGCACCTGACCATCCCTTCAAGTCATGGTTTTGAACTCGTCTCGTCATTAAAAACACCGTTGCTATGGAGCCAGAAGTGGATGTCTCATGGTTCGAGAAATGGGATTCTGCCTCTTTGCTGACAGTGTCTACTTTTAGTGACATTGACTACATATCCATTTTTGCCCACCACTGTTGTAAACCATTTCTACATAATGTTCAAAGAAGCAGCTATATTTTTTTCCCCTCACTGAGTGCGTACATTTGCTTGGGACAAAGTGAAACACTATTTAAATTTAACTGATAAGAAAATGGCTTTTAAATGATGAAAAAGATGTCATGCTGGGTTTCTGGAATATTTATACTGAGCTTTTTAGAGGATTCAGAGATGTTTGCTTTTACATTGACTGTCATGCTTTGCAAAGAAGAAGAAAAAAAATCCTTTTTAATGTGCATGTACAGTTTTTGTTTTTATGTGCTGTTGAATGCTGTCGTTTGAAGATATATATATAAATTTTAAAAAAGGCATTTGCTGTGCATAACTGGCAGCCAGATTTTACTGGCTTTTTTATGCTGCTATATTTCATTCTTCTTTTAAGTTTTTGACTTGCATGATTCTTCATTTTTCTATGTAATGGTCACTGACACTGGTGCACACCTGGTTTGGCCTTGTTGCAATCCTTAAACGGTTTATTTTTAGGTGCAGTCAGCATGAAAGCTTTCAAACTTCGCATGGTGATAACCTTTAGTGGGAGGTTTAGTTGTACATTCCAGTTATAGTAGCCTTGCTGGTTTGAAGGTGATGGTAACAACAACATCTGTGAGGTTAAAATTTTATCTTCTCGTTAAGGAATCGCATTATGTAATTTATAGAGAGTGAGTAGTGACTGTGCCCTTTTCGCTGTTATCCAAACAGGAAGGGACAGCTCCCTGCCCATCTTGACCTTCACCAAAAGTCGTAGATAAAAAGTAGAAAAAAAATTCACCCACACTTTCATGTACGTGATCATAACTCGCTCAAATTCCATGCTGCCTCAGTGAAACTTTTGTCAACTAAGCGTCAGTGCGCATGTTTTTGTCAGCATGTAAAAACAATGAAATAAAACAGTAGCGCTAAGATTATTATTAAACAGCAAAGTTGTACCACACCTGGCAGTAGGTTGTGGGTGTGACCGCATCTATGCTCATACTTAAGAGAAGAAAACTTCATGGCAGCAAGGGTGAAATGTGATGTGTAGCTCAATAAAAAGTCTGATTCGGCAGAAACTGTAATGTTTTACTTGGAAGCCAGCTGTGGGAGATCTTAGAGCTTTGTACTCTGGTTCATGCCAGTGCTGATGATGACCTCATGGTGAATGGGAAAGGTCAGATGTGAAAGTTGTCTCTTCCTCTTTAAGTTCTCATCTGACTGACCTTCAACCCTGTGCAGTTGTGGCATCTAGGGACCGTGCACAGAAAGCTGTTGAGGACTGTGGTCTGTATCTAAGGGAGAAAACTCAGGCATTTTGCGTCAGGGATAAACCTAAATTACTGTTCTTGCAGGAGACTAACCAGCAAAAATGCAAACCATAAAAATTCTACTATTTTGAATGTGAGTTAAGTGAGTGAGCACTTGGCATTCTTAGTTTTTGCTTTTCTTTCTTTTTGTTTTTCTATTCACGTGTATGCTGTTGGAGAAAAAAAAGAAAAAAAAAATCTGACAAAAAAAAACCTACAACCAACAATTGTGAAACACTAACCTGTCTAAATCAGTAAATGTACTTCAGTTGTATTACTGCGCAGAGCTCAGGACTTGTGTGAAAGTGGAGGTGGCCGTCCTGGGCCCCCCTGTCCCAAATAGTCTGTACAGTCTCTGTGGACGTAATGCAACATTGAACCTGTATTACTGTATCATAATGCATACATTTGCATACTTTGAGAAACTGGTAACAGATATGAGCCAGGCATACCCTTGGTAATGGTAAAGAGCCCAGTTGGCATTAAATTACATGATGCTGAATTGGAGAGCGATTTGTGTATAGTTCTGTTTCCATTGTTCATTTCCAGGGCATGTGTTGAGGTTATAATGATAGTGTTAGCAGCATGACTGGGTACCCCACACTGGAAAGGCCATGCAGTGTGCTTTTGATGATTTCTGATTCATCCAGCCCCGGTAGATGAGTTTTATCTTTGTTCACGTCATATAACCCAAACTTCTGTATAATGTTGGGGTGACGTACATGTATTCTGTCTAGTCTTGTATTTTGAACTGGGACTGAGCTTGGGGAAAGAGTGAAAATGATGTTTCAACCCTGGTACAGTTTTATTGTGACGTGTGAGTTTTGAGTGCTAATCACACTTGAGGGTTTAGGGAGTCAGACTCCTCAGGTAAGCTTGGCTGCTGAAGTCACCTGAAGGCCATGGTGCAGCTTGACAGGGTCTCAGCCATTACTGACTATCCTGGAGAAAAATTACTCCCCCCCCCCCCCCCCCCCTCTCTCTCTCTCTCTCTCTCACACACACACACACACACACAAACTCTCTCTCTCTCTCTCTCTCTCTCCTCTCTCTCTCTCTCTCTCTCTCCCTAACACACACACACACACCATGAAAAAGAAAACACACAAAAGCAAACACATACAGGAAAAACTGAGAGTAAGACTGACACAACTGTGGGACTTGTGCACTATAACACATGCTGACATGTTTCTCTCTGACATGTATGCGTGCACGTGCGCGTGCACACACACACACACATACACAAAAGTAACAACAACAAAAAAGAAGCACACACAGGGAAAACTGAGAGTAAGACTGGCACAACTGTGGGAGTTGTGCACTGTAACACATGCTGATAAGTTTCAGTGCATATGGGTCAAACCATACGTGCACAGGTGATGCACAGCTTGGAGGTTGAGTACGTCAGGCCCCATCTCTGTGTGTCAGATACCCATGACTCTGTGTTGTGATTAACACTGGTTTTGTTTTCCAGCAAATATGGAATCACAATTTGGCATGGATGATCAAGAGGAAGCTGTTGTGGAATAGCGCTCCCAAGTGAAGTGGAATGTACCCAGTGCCTCATGGAGTTGAGAGTGTTGTCTTCAGGTTCAGTTTCTGAAGGCTTTGGAAGCAAAACCAGCGTGGGTTGGTGGGATAATCATGTTCTTCCATGCAGGACTTCTTGGTGGGAGAATGAAACCCAGTTCAGGCAGATTCTCGTTAAGATGCATTATTTGATATTTCAGTTGCATGTTGCGTTTAGTCTGATTACTTTTCAACAAATAAAAACATTAGTCTGATTACTTTTCATCAAATAAAAACATTAGTCTGATTACTTTTCATCAAGTAAAAATACACTTGGGGGGAAAAAAAACAAAAAAATGCTTTTTGTGCACCAGGATATTTTTGCTCACTAAGTATTATGCTGCTGGAGGTATACTGACTGTCTATCATTTGAAATCAAATTCACTTTTTGAAATTGTTGTTGTTGGCCTTTAACGTAGCATTTATTATGGAAATTGATACGTTGTAGATGGCTAGAATCAAAATGAATCTGGGTGAAATATTAGGCTGGTTTTGGTAGATTGCAAGGAAATGTTGATCCTCCTCATATGACATTTTTTGGCTGTCAGTATGTTTGTCATGTCTTTGTGACTGGTTTCATTTTTATGAAACCAGTCACATGTGCGCCTGCAGCTGTTAAACGCATGTACATCACAAGCTCTGTTCTGAAACAGCAGCATATCTGCATCATCTGCAATATCTAGCGTGTAGGCTGTGCAAACAGTTGTATGTGACCTTGCCTTTGGAAATGAGTTGGATGGATACTAGGCCACTTTCTCATTGCGGCTTATTTCTTTTGAAAGGCACTTCTATTGTTTAGATTTTGGGGTTTTAGCAAAATTAGATTGCCCAGTCCTTTTTGCAACAGGAATTATGTTCCTTATGCACAATTATGTTTTACATACATCATTAAAATATCTTTTAAACATGCGCTGGCTTGTTGCTAAAGACTGTATGATGAAACTTTGCTGATTTCTCAGAATGAGAATGCTGTGGTGTTGCGAATTCAAATTGTAATAATAACAAGACCAGTGAATCAATTTTGATAATTTGTGCATCATTTTAAAGATAATTTTGTGCTCTCTACTGTGATATAAATATCTCAGAATCACAAAAGGTATCACTGTGACTCATTTTGAAGGTAGGGTCACATATAATGTACTGAGTTGGATCCTGTAACCAATGTGCAATTGTGCTGGAATGTGGTCAGGATAACTCGGGAGCGATCATCCATGAAACATGCTTGGTACGACTTTCACAGTACATCATGTGTGAGCAACTTGTCACCTGCCATCCAGTTGTTGTGTGTTGTCGAGCCACGACAGGAAGCAAGGTGTGCACGCACACACGCACACACATACACACGTCATCTTTTGAACCAGTGAAATGACAATGGTGGCAGCATGTGTAAGATGTATAAGGAATACCTCCCGTCCACTTTCATTGCTCTTCAAAAGTTGTAGTTCATGGACACTGTGTGGTTCTGACCTTGCCCTGCCCCAGCGCTCTTCCCATTTCTAATTTTTATTCAAGACCGATTTCTGCCCGGAAGAAATAGTGTGGAAGAGGGTGCCTCTGTAGAGTACCAGTTTGCGTACGTTGTCACATGTAATGTATTTTGATTTGATGTCTGTTTTGAGGAAAGGTAGAGCGCACCATCTGCTTAGTCGTATAATTATTATGAATGCTCTGTTGCCATTTTTGGTGGCTTGGTTTTTTTCCTTCTCCAAATGTTCTTGGTTAGCGTGGTTTTGTTGTATTTGCATTTTATATCCTGTTAATAAGTGATAATCAGCGTAGCATAGTCCTTATGCGAGTTACTTTTTAGCCAACGTTCAACTGAAGGGCTCTCTTAACATGATTTTGTCTAATTGCTTGTCAGCTGCTGCTTTCTGTTTGCATTCATGTTATCATTGCTTGTACAGTTGGACATCTTTGTAATGCAGTTGAGAGTTGAGCGTTGCCACTCTTGATGTGGTTGGCCATTTAATGTCAGTCTGGCACAAGTGGTGCAGGCGAAGGGGTTTGTGGCGCTGTGTGAGTTTGATGTACTAAGCAGATCGGTAGACCATTCTTTAGTTGCTATGGTTGTTGAAGCAAACCACCTTTTAAGAAATGATTTTCTGAAATTCAGCAGTGGTTTGTTTGCACTAGCTTTGTGCTTTTGTGCAAAATATTTTTTTGAGGGAAAATCAGTTGGAAAAAATGATGTTTTTTGGGTTGTTGTTTTTGAACGAGAGATGAAAGTGTAGAGCAAAACCCTTGGTTTCTTCTCGTTTGGAAGTATACTACTCAAAAGAACTTTAAATCAGGTTTGGTTGCAAAAAGGTATTGCATGTGGCGTTAGTTTTACTACAGCTGTTTGTTTGGTTTTGAAACTGGTTTGAAGCATCAATGAAATTGAAAAAAAAAAGAGAGATCAAGAGGTTTGAGATGTGGCCTTTAAAACTTTAGCTGTTTAATTTGATGTACTGAACTTTATACTTGACTCTTGTGCGGTTTTACAGCTAGCGTTTTGTGACATAATAAGAGAAAGGAATGCACAAAATGTTCTCCCTCCTAGGTGAGTTGGTGACAGGATTTCAGTGGTTTTGCAGAGCGAATGAAAGGCTGACGAGTCCAGTGTGATGTTAGAAAGGCTGTGTAATTCCACTGTGCTGGCATCAGTTTACTTTGGAAGGAGATGGTTTTGCTGGTCTTAAGCTTGGCTGATCCCGTCGTGCAGGGTTAAAAGTTGTCACGGTTATCCCTTTGCTGTAAGACCACACGAACTCCTGTCTTCAAAATCTACTTGTGGTATAGACCACACAGACTCCGACCTGTTTTCGAAACCTGCTTGCGGTATAAATACATATATGCGTTGCTTGTTGCTGTTTTGCGATAATTTCGCAGAGAAATTTGGCTTGCGCTTGGAAAATGTGCAGCATCTGCACGCAGCGTTACTGGTGACACAAGTTGCTGTCCTTTGCAAAAGTGCATGCCTAGCAGTTCTTATCTGGCCAATTTTTTAATTTTTTTTTTTAAGGGGAGCCGTCTGTAAATTTTAACCTCAAGGAAGAACCATTTTGATTTTTTTTTAAACTAAAAAAAAATTCATGTGTCTGGTCGGTTGTTTCCCCTCATATTTACCCACCTCAGGGCAAAGTTATTTGCAATTTTCCTCATGAGATAATGAAATACCTGACTGTGCTTCTCAAGAGAAACTGTCTTGGATTTTCCATGGGGTTATTCACGACTTGTTTATGTGCTGTGTGTCGGAGAATGGGCGCTGCCATGCCTGGCCTCAGCCGACTGCGTTTAGCGGTGCGGCTTGAGTTGTTCCATGCTTTCTCATTTGTCCGTTTTTCCTGACATGTTTATGTGCTGTGTGTCGGAGAATGGGCGCTGCCATGTCTGGCCTCAGCCGACTGAGTTTAGCGGTGCGGCAGCATGAGTTGTTCCATGCTTTCTCACTGGTCCGTTTTTCCCCGAAACCGGAAGGCTCGTTCAGCGCATTGTCCAAGGCAGTTGTTTCTTCAGTGTCGTTGGTCAGGAAACATGTGAATTGAGTACCTGTAATAAGATGCTGGTCCACTCGCCCAAAGAAAGAAAGAAAGAAAGAAAAAAAAACCTGTCTGGTTATTATTGCAGCTGTGTACAGAGAGTGAGCTGTTTTCCCTACTCTTCTGTATGCTGTTGGCCTTTCCACTGTCTGAAGATGTTTGGTGCTATTTTTTGCAGGCCTTGAAATGAAGTGGTTTAGTTTGTTGACGTTTTGTGCTGTACCAGTTGCGTACCTTGGTGTTGGACACGTCTGAATATTGGCTTAGTCCTTTTTCTTCTCCTTCCTGTCTGGTTTTCATATTTGCCACTTCCATCTTTTATGAGGTTTTTTGTTTTTTTGTTTTTGTTTTTGTTTTTGTTTTTCAAATTCATAGCTACCTCATGGTCTGAACAGTGAACTACACATTTGTATGTCCGTAACCTAACATTTGGGTTTGAAAATGGAGCTTCGGTTTTAAGTTGAAAATGAAGTAATGTGTTCTCCTCCTCCTCCATTCCCCTGGCCCCCTTTCTCTCTCTCTCTCTCTCTCTCTCTCTCTCTCTCTCTCTCTCTCTGTCTCTGTCTCTGTCTCTCTCTCTCTCTCTCTTTTCTTCTTTTTATCCTGTTTATTATTTCATTTTGCGGATGATCAGAAACGAGAACATCATTTTTGATCATGGCTAAACTTGATGAGACCAGCTGATCGATCAGCGAATAGGGTGCAGGACCGTTAAAAAAAAAAAAAAGTGGACGTAATTGCTGACCAAAGTAACTGTCAGTTTGTTTGGTCGTATTCAGCTCCTTGTTTGTGGTTATTTTGTATGACTTGCGAATATATTCTCTGTGTCAGTGGGTAATGTCATCCACTAACTGCAGTAAATGGCCATTTCTCACTGTTTTTAAGTTGGGGGGGGGGGGGAGACTGTGCTGTGCTTACTAGGAATAGGAGGAAGAGGAAGAATTTGGTTTGTAAGCACGCACCACCACAGCACACCAGCTGCCCTGCCCATGGATACACTGAACCAGCTCGCACGTGACAGTTGCATGAAAATCATGGTGGCCCCACCTTGATCCGTATGACTCGAATTCCTTCTGCTAGCGTTAGCAGAGGAGTTGTGCACAGCATGGATTCATGCCCGGGTGCAGGTGGCATGACACACTCCGAGCCTTGCATTCTGGCACCCTCCCTCCAAACTCTGCCGTAACTGATTGCGCTCCTCATCTCCGCGCATCTGTCTACCACAATCGTCCAGGCTGTAAGTCTCACACTGACAGCGCCCTCTGTAAAATTTGTGAAAAGTTTGAATGCTAAGGGGGTACCTGGGGTAAAAAAAAAAGAGGAAAAAGTTCCACCTCAATTCGTACCCGGCGTTAAAAAAAAGAGAGAAAAAGTTTCATCTCAATTCAAATGATTTTGGCTTCCTGCGCGCTGACATAAACATTGTGAGGGGAAAGGTGGCCTGATGTAATTTGCCTTGTTGGTGTGGTTACAAGCTTAGTGTCAGTTGAGCCTGAAAAACTCTCAGTCAGCTGGCAGTCTTCACAGACCTGCAGTGTAACCAGCGACGGCAGTGGGTGGAAGAAGGATGCTGTAAACCAATGCTTGGAGTTTTGGCCCACATATATCTGTGTGGTGAGCCAGTTTGGTCTGGCGGTAAGGCGCCAGGCTCGTTAGCCGACAGGCTGAGATATCAGTTTGAGTCTGCGCTGGCTCTTCTCTTTGGGATTTGTGGTGGACACTGTCACGTGTCTTTGCCCATCACAGTTTGACCAAACATTAAAATTGCTCTGATGGCTCCTCTCTTGATGCGGAAACATTATAGTGATGGAAGTGTTGTGTTAGCTATAATCCCCCCCCCCCCCCCCCCCCCCAACTCCTCATACCTACAACCACCGCCACCTCCTGGGATCTCATTTCCGCTGCCAGTACTTTTCCGGTGACAGTTTGGCATTAAACCAGTAAGTAAGCAAGTAAGTAAGTAAGTAAGTTGGTGTTTTACGCCCAGTCAACCAGTGCAGTTATATCAGGGCGATCATTAAACTGGTCTAATGATAAAAACACGTAGGTCTACATAATTTTCTATTTTTAAAAATTTGCCCAACTTGGGAAATCATAATTATTAAGCACTTTGATTGCTGTTTGTGGCTGGTAAGCAAGAGCGTGCACACCGAAGTGGCTGTGAAGTAAGTACTAGGCATAATGGCTAGCGGTTGACGAAGCCGTATGCCTGGCGCCTCGGATTGATTCAGATTTTGCCCACATTTTTTGCCTCTTTTTTGGTCAAAACACACAAAAAGGTTAAAACAAGAAAAGACGAGCACAAATATTTAGGATAGGGACTTGACCCTCTCTTTTTTTTTTTTTTTCCAAGCAGTGAACAGACAGTACACAAACTCATGATGAATTGAATGAAATTCGATCTACTTGTCTTTGAGTTCGTAATCAAAGTTGTTGAGAAGAACTTGAGCACGAGGCTGATGCGTGTCAATATACATGTTTTTGTGTGTGTTTTAATCGCGTTTCAGAATGCTGGCAGTCAACCTTGTATTAGATTTTTATTTTTTAAACACATGGTTTGGGATTTTTTTCTCACACTAAATTGGGGTGGCCTTCCGGTTCGATTGTCCTGATGTAACACTGCGCTGTGGAGGGGATGTAACTGTCCTACTGGGGAATTTGCTGGAAGGAAGGATTCCTGGGGTGAAACTGCGCAATGTTGACAGGGTATTGACTATTCCAATCCAGGAAGGCCAGCAGCCTGCGTGTTTTTGCCAGGGGAAAAAAGTGCGTCGTGGGATCTTTAATGTGCACTTTACCTGCAGTGCACAGTAGATTGAATTTTTCACCTCATCCAGAGGACTAGGCAGTGAGTCCGCCGTGGGGGTTGGGCTGGGGGACGTTTAATGCCCAGGTTTGGGGTTCAAACTTGCAACTCCTTGATCTCGACTCCAGTGTTTTTATCCACTCAGCCACACCACCTCCAGCTGAAAAGCGCGCGCGAGAGAGAGAGAGAAGGCAAGTTTTACCGATTCGTCTTCCTTGCTGAGCAGGTTGTGTGTGTGCTTTGACGCTCTGCTTTTGCCCTGACATAACCTACAATGCTTGGCTGGGTGATGAGAACCAGTTATCATCAGTCAGTGTGCATCCACGTGTAGGCCCGCTCATGTTAACCGCAGTCATTAAGACAGCTGAAGATTGGAAACGGCAAGGTTTGGGCAATGCTCTGTGAATGTTGACTGTTTTGTACAATATTTGCTGGCCGCATGAAGGCATCAACCACTAGTCGATAATTGATTCACGTTTCCTTTCTGTTTGTCATTCATGTATTCCACTTGTTCTGGATGTTTATACATATTAAAGTAGATGGAAAAAAATAAATGTGTCTTGAGTTTTTGTGAGTTTTCATGAGTTTTCAGGTAAATTCAGTGGGGCACACGAGTATCAAAATTTATGAGTTTCATGGATGGACAGACCTGACATGAACTATAACTATGTAACAACAGAGATCAAAACACACAAAGGGTTAAAACAAAACAAAACAAAAACGCTTATTTTAATGACACACTTGATTGGTCATCTGATTAAAATAAGCTTTTTAATAGCGTATTTTCATCTTTTTGTCAGAACACCACCAGAGTGAGCAGGTTTGGCTTAGTGGTAAGGCGTTAGGCAGGTAAACAGAAGGACTCGGTTCGAATCCGCTTTGGCTCTCCTTTCTCTTCAACAGTTGTGGTCTGTGGACACTGCCTTGTGACTTTGTCCATCACAATTAATGAAACATTAAAGTGGCTCTCATCGCTGTCCACCTTAATGCAGAAGCCGTTCTGGTGGTGACAGTGTAGCGATGGGTATATAATCTCCCTCTTCTTCCCCCCCCCCC
>JABMCL010000728.1:830000-835000 GCA_018857735.1 Alviniconcha marisindica | reverse complement strand
TTGACTCTTTTGTTAGTGCCAGATTAAGGTACTGTCAGCGTGGAGTAGCCGTTGTCCGGCCATAAACTGACCGGGCGATACCCTAATCTCGTAATTACAGTGGTCAAGCCTTTGACCCCCATGGCAGAACATCTTGTTCTGGGGTAAAAGACCCCCCGTCTCCTGCACCCCCCCTCCCCTCCCCTCTCCCTCCTCTTCTTTCTTTTTAGTCTTCCTAGTCTGCCTCTGTAGCTTGTGGGCCGGTTTGGCCTAGCGGTAAGGCGTTAGGCTGGTGAGCAGAGGGACCTCGGTTCGAATCCGCTTCGGCTCTCCTTTCTCTTCAAAAGTTGTGGTCTGTGGACACTGTCTTGTGACTTTGTCCCTCATAATTATGAAACAGTAAACGGCTCTCATCGCTGCCCACCTTAAAACGGCTCTCATCGCTGCCCATCTTAATGCAGAGGTCATTCTGGTGGTGACAGTGTAGCGATGGGTATATAATCTCCCTCTCCCCACACCTCCATATGTTACAGTTTGTCCCTAAAATGTCAGCCCGACATCCGAGGACATGAAGCCCCACATCACTATCATCACCTCCATACCCCCTTCACCCCTTCAGTCCTTCTCAGCCCCGTCCCTAATAAGCCTTATGGTTTCTGTGCCGGACGTTAAGCACCGTGTTTACTTTACTTACCTCTGTAGCTTCACTCAAGGACCGCAGCGACTAGGAAAGGCCACAGCACTGACTGACTGACCCCATTATTAGTCCAGAAGAGAGGTCGGTCAAGCTCACCAGAAACGCCCATTCTGAGCTCCTCGATACATAATTATTAGCATGCACAAGAAGTCGGACTTGAAGCATGACGTCATATAACATCCTTTTTGGCAGACTGGAAGATATTTGGCAAGGAAGTCATTTGATGTCATTCGGAGGGCAGGGACTGAAAGGGTTAAGCAAAATCTATTTCACACTTCACCAGAATACACTCAAAGATTGAGCAGTTGAGCCGTACCGCAACAAACAAGAACGCCTTTTTACACTGAACAGCAGTCCTAACACTACACCTTTTTACAACAGCAGTCCTAACACTAAAACAGAGACAGTAGCAAACATAGATTTTAAGGCCATCAACAAACCAAACGTGACACAGACTGATTAGTTTAAGGCCAACAACAAGATAAGATACAACTCAATATGACTGATTTGTAATAAAGATGTTGATGCTGTAATCTTGTTCTTGATGATGTCACTATATGGTAAAGATGAGGAAAGTAGTTAAATCATTACGTGTGAAGTACACACACACACACACACACACACACACACACACACACACACACACACACACACACACACACACACACACACACACACACACACACATTCATTCACACACACACACACACACACACACACACACACATCACACACACACACACACACACACACACACACACACACACACACACACACACACACCTCTAACAAAGAGAGAGAGAGAGAGAGAGAGAGAGAGAGAGGAGGAGAGAGAGAGAGAGAGAGAGAGAGAGAGAGAGAGAGAGAGAGAGAGAGAGAGAACACTGTGTGGGGCCTGAGCCTGAGCCTGTGCGTCAGCAGCAAAGAACTCCCGGACAGCATAAATATACCCTACACCCCCCCCCCCCCCCTACACCTTTAATCAGCATTTTATACCTGGACGGTACCCGTTGAATAAAAACTTGGCCGCTGCAGCTCAGATAGGACGACAGCGAGGCCCCGACTTCAGCGACTGACGGTCGGCGGTGGCCGGACGGCCCGGCAGCAAGGCCGACTGACCATCCATATACCGTTGTGGACTAGCCGTCGACTGACAGGTCGCAACCTTTCACCCGCTGACCCATCTACTGACCACTGCGGCGGAGCGTTCGCATACATTTGTAACGAACAGCTCTCGCATTGAGACGGTCACTTAGGGCTGTCTCAGTGGTGGGCGATAATGAAATAAAGAGGCGGCGGGAAGTACGAGGCTGTTACGCGCCGGGTCTGCCGAGCCATTTTGTCTTCAGTGATTTACAGTGCAGTTAGCGATACTGCTACTTCCGTGCTGCACTGAAGCGGGCTGTTGTTTTCTTCTCCGCCGCCACTTCGGTTTGGGCCTTTTTATCGTTTCCAAGTGGAGTTGTTGCCCTTGACCGGAAGTTACGCATTATGGAAACCGTGCCGGCGCTTTAATGAAGAAGTTTGACTGAAAATCGCATCGGCGAGCCACACAGCTACTGAAACAAAAGTAGGTCGAGGTTCGGCGGGGGGGGGAGGGGAGAGGGGGGATAAGACCATCATTTTTAGCAAACAAAATTCTTTCTTTTTCTTTTTCTTCACATTTCGGTTTGTGTCCTCCAAAGCAGCTATGCTGACAAAAGATCACGTGCTGAAATTGAGAAATTTATGCCGGGGGGAAGAGAGAAAGAAAGGGGGAAGAGACGGAAAGAACGAACGAAAGAAGAAAAGAATTAAAGAAAAGAAAAGAAAAGAAAGAAAGAAAGAAAGAAAGACACGAACAAGCATACACACAACAAAACACAACAACACCACACACCACACTGACACCACACACACACCACGCACGCACGCACCCACCCACCCACACACACACACACACACACACACACACGCACTGTCACACACACACACACACACACACACACACACACACACACACACACACACACACACACACACACACACACACACACACACACAACAAAACAGAAAAACAGTGTAGGGTAAAAAACAGCAGTGGTCTGCAGTCGTAACGGGCAGTGTTTTGCCAGCCAGCCCAGAGAAATGCACCAGTTAGCCTACCGGCCATCAAACGCCTTCCCAGCTGGAAACAGGCGCACTTTGTCACAGCTTTACCGCCCTTTTAAATTTAAAGCCGCGAAAATGACTTTTTCATCGCACCCTGGAGCCTCTGCCCTCCCTTGAAGATTTAGCGGAATCTGCACTTTTTGTTGGCATGCGAGGCCTATTTGTGAGGTGTGGGGGTGGGGTGGGGCAGCTGGGAGTTGGTTGTGGGGGGGAGGGGGGGGGGGTGGGTGGAAGCGGGAGGATTTTTGTTTGTTTTCTGTTTGTTTTGTTTTCGTTTTTTGTTTGTTTTGTTTTTTTCTTTCTGGGAGTTTAATTTACGTCAATCGAATTTGTTTGTGATGCCTTCCCGTGATTCCTGAGTCCCTACTTCTGCCGGAAACTAACTGAGCCGGCATAATGGACCGAAAGCAGCTCCGTCATATTTTAGTAGGAAGATGCATAGATGCACCCTGGTCACAGTACCCGTGGTATTTTTGGCACGAAGATGTATAGTTACCCTGGTTACCCGTGATATTTTGGTATGAAGATGTATAGTTAGCCTGTTTACCCGTGATATTTTGGTATGAAGACGTATAGTTACCCTGGTTACCCGTGATATTTTGGTATGAAGATGCATAGTTAGCCTGGTTGCCCGTGATATTTTGGTATGAAGATGTATAGTTACCTGTTACCCGTGATATTTTGGTATGAAGATGTATAGTTACCCTGGTTATCCGTGCTATTTTGGTATGAAGATGCATAGTTACCCTGGTTACCCGTGATGTTTTGGTATGAAGATATATAATTACCCTGGTTATTCGTTTGTATTTTGGTATGAAGATGCATAGTTACCCTGGTTACCCTCTCTGCATCAATTGAATTGATGTCGATAGTTCTTAATGTTAGTGGCCAAATGTTAGCGTGCTATACAACAACAAAGTCCTGAGGATTTTGAAGAGAGAGAGAGAGAGAGAGAGAGAGAGAGAGAGAGAGAGAGAGAGAGAGAGAGAGAGAGAGAGAGAGAGAGAAGGAGAGAGAGAGAGAGAGAGAGAGAGAAGAATGGATGGATGGATGGATGGTTTATTGTATAATCAATGGATTGACCATAACAATATTGTGGGTGAACGGGATGAACATGATTAAGTTCATATACATTCAGGCGTATCTACGCATTTTAGCCAAAAACAAGTCAGAAAAAAATCGATAAAAAGGGCACAAAAAAAAATAGAAGGAAAAGAAGAGAGAGAGAAAAAAGGGGAGAGAGAGAGAGAGAGAGAGAGAGAAAGATAAGATAAATAAATAAAATAAAAAAAATAAAAAAGGAAAAAGAAGAGAGAGAGAGAGAGAGAGAGAGAGAGAGAGAGAGAGAGAAGAGAGAGAAAGGGGGGGTAAGATAAGAAAAAATTTATTACCGGGGATAATGGGGAGAAGAGAGAGAGAGAGAGAAGAGAGAGAGAGAGAGAGAGAGAGAGAGAGAGAGAGGAGAAAAAGGAGGAGGAGGAAAAAACTAAGAAAAATTTCTTTTCAAAAAAGGAGAGAGAGGGGAAAGGGAAAAAGAGAAAGGAAGGGAAAAAAGGGAAGGGAGAAAAAAAAGAAAAGGGAAAGGGGGAAAAAAAAAAAAAAAAAAAAGGGGCTCCCCCCCCCCCCCCCACGACGACACTCTTCGTCTTTTCGCCGTCTCTTCTTTTTTTCTTCTTCTTCTTAAAAACAACAACCCTTTTTATATTTTGGAATGCAGTGTGGCGACTTGTGTCGGCTCATAAAGGTGAAGAATGTATTTAACTTGCGGAAGACGAGAAAACGAGTTTAGCCACGAAACGTGACAGTCTTTCACTCGTTCTGTCGGTCACTGCACCCAGCTTGCACTTGGCCAGCCCAGAAGATTTTGCATTGTCACAGCTGCTCAGTACTTCAGTTAGTAAGCAAACATGGTGCTTAACGTCCACAGAAACCATAAGGCTTATTAGGGACGGGGAGAATGGGGGGGGGGGGGGGGGTATGGAGGTGGCGGAAGAGGGAGAGTATATACCTATCGCTACACTGGAGTCACCACCAGAATGATTCCTGCATTAAGATGGGCAGCGGTGAGAGCCATTTTAATGTTTCATTAATAATATTGTGAGGGACAAAGTCACAAGACCGTGTCCACAGACCAAGCGGTATTGAACCGAGGTCCTTCCGCTTACCAGCCTAC
>JABMCL010000728.1:812500-822500 GCA_018857735.1 Alviniconcha marisindica | reverse complement strand
GTGTTTCTGCTGCTAGGTCTACCTCAGTGTATGAAATAGACAACTCTTGTGCTGTGTGACACCCACTGACTCCCGTGTCACCACCCGGTTTGGCCTAGTAGCGGTAAAAAGGCTTGGTAACCGACTGAGTGTTTCTGCTGCTAGGTCTACCTCAGTGTATGAAATAGACAGCTCGTGTGCTGTGTGACACCCACTGACTCCCGTGTCACCACCCGGTTTGGCCTCAGATGTAGCGGTAAAAAGGCTTGGTAACCGACTGACTGTTTCTGCCGCTAGGTCTACCTCAGTGTATGAAACAGACAGCTCTTGTGCTCTGTGACACCCACAGAGCCTCGTGTCACACCCGGTTTGGCCTCAGTAGTAGCGGTAAAAAGGCTTGGTAACCGACTGACTGTTTCTGCCGCTAGGTCTACCTCCGTGTATGAAACAGACAGCTCTTGTGCCGCTCTGTGACATCCACAGAGCCTCGTGTCACCACCCGGTTTGGCCTAGCGGTAAAAAGGCTGTTGTTAGGCAGGTAAGCGGACTAGGTCGGTTCGATTCCCCAGGCTTCGGTTCTGATCCTTTCTCTTTACGTGTTATGGTGTAAGGCTATGGACGGACACTCGTGTCTTGTGACGGTGCGCCTCACAGTTAATCAGTGAAACGTTAAAACGGCTCTCATCGCTGCCCGGTGTTAATGCAGAAATCGTTCTGGTGGTGACAGTGTAGCGTTAGGTATAGTTCCAACCCCCATCAGTCCTCCCAGCCAGTCGCCTAGGTGTTTGATGGAGGAGGAGTCGGAGGAGGAGGAGGAGGAGGAGGAGGAGGGAGGAGGAGGAGGAGGAGAGAGAGAGAGAGAGAGAGAGAGAAGAAGAGGAGAGAGAGAGAGAGAGAGAGAGAGAGAGAGAGAGAGAGAGATGTGATTGTGGGCTGGTATGCATACCGGGCCAGCACAAAACAACCAAAACCCCAACTCCACCCCCCACCCCCATCACCAAGGAGGGGGGGCGGGGTGGGGGGCGGGGAGGGGGTTGGGGGGAGAAGAAGAAGGAGAAGAAGAGAGAGAGCCTCCACAGGACAGAGATGCCGATAACAAACGTGGCGTGCAATAGCTTGAGTCACCGAGACAGCAACAACAACGACGATAAACAATTAACACCGGTAGGCTAATGTAACATCCATCAACCTAACGACAGCAGATGAGAGATGATACTCGAAAAGAGAGCACAGCCAAGGTCAAAAAGGAGTCCCTCAAGGTCAAAATGGAGTCCCAGGTCGCTGTTTATCCTTTGTTCGTGCTTCAATCTCTCTCTCTCTCTCTCTCTCTTCTCTCTCTCTATCTCTCATTCATGCCTATATGTATATAAATAATGCCTGTAATTTGATATCTATTCATCAGTAGCTTAGCAAGGACTAGTTGTCAGACAGGTTTTTGACTGAACCTAAACTACGATCCTTGTAAAATAAAGTTTTCGAGCTCGAGTTCTCTCTCTCTCTCTCTCTCTCTCTCTCTCTCTCTCTCTTTCTTGCTTCTCTCTCAAAATTCGTCAATAGGAAAAGAAACCAACTACCCCTTTTTAAATTACAACCCCACCCACGGCTTCGCCACCTAACCGCTGTCACCCTGGTGGTCCTTCAGACCCACAACGGTCGTTCTGAGCGTCGGCCTCCAATTCTGTTTGATTTCCTGCCGATCAGGCGTCCTCAACCGCTTGTTGCCAGGCAACGCTCGCGAGACGGTCAAAGCACGCTTCGCGGGTGCTCGAGTGTAGTTCGGCTCGGGACAGGACTCCCGGCACCACGACCACTACGGCGAGGAGGAGGAGGAGTGTGTCGTATCGTGTTGGTAATGGTGGACACATTCAGTGAACGTGTTCGTGTTTTTGTTGAAGATTTTCCGCCGCGTTTACAGAACGGGTGACCTCTTCGGCTCAGTTTCAATTCAGTCGGTTCTTACCCCGAAAAATCCACTACCCCCCTCCCCCCCTTCCCTCCCTCCCCTCCCCCTCCCCGTCCCCTCCCCGTCCCATCCCCGTCCCATCCCCTCCCCGACTGATCATGCAGGCACTGTCGGGAAACGCTACATTTTCAGTGGGAACACTTAGAACTCGATGTTGGCCTTCAGTGGGGCGTTCGGTCTAATTGCCACAAGTGTGTCACTAGGACCGCTGTAACACACCGGATTACCCCCTGGTGATTAATTGGAGGGGCTTAACGTCCAGAGGGATGGGCGAATACCCTCCACGCCCCTCTCGGCCATTTTACATCCGGGTATAATTGCTCTAGGAACTTTTATACTCGGGTATAATTTGGTCTAGGTCGAATTATCTCCCCGAATGGAACAGGCGATGTTATACCCCTCTAGGCCAAAGTATGCCTCCGTAATAAATGTTTGTTTGTTTTTTAAGAATCGTTTGTCATATAGTGAAAAAAGGCCGCAAAGGGGTAAGTGGACAGAAGTTGTCATGGGGTGAATGCACGGTTACTGCGAAGTATGTCTATCAGTGAACACAGCTGTGAGTATAGTGTCAGGTTGTTACACCGTGAATGCACGTTTACTGCGAAATATGTCTATCAGTGAACACAGCTGTGAGTATAGTGTCAGGTTGTTACACCGTGAATGCACGGTTACCGCGAAGTATGTTTATCAGTGATCAAAGTTGTGAGCATAATGTCAGGTTGTTGCCTAGTAATACACGTTCATGACATATGTCTGTTAGTGAACAAAGCTGTGAGTACAGTGTCAGTTTATTACGTAGTGAAGACGCGTTCACGAAATATGTCTGTCAGTGAACAAAGCTGTGAGTACAGTGTCAGTTTGTTACGTAGTCAAGACACGTTCACGAAATATGTCTGTCAATGAATCCAATTCACTTAAGCCTTGTTGGTGTCTTGGTGTGGGCATGCTTATGGTACCAGTCATTTGCATTTAGCCTTCTCTTCGTTCTTTTTCTTCTGAACTTGATACAAGAACATGCAGTGTTAGAGGGACGGTCACGTGTGTTAGAAGGACGGTCACGTGCGTTAGAAGGAACGTCACTGTTCTTGCACACTGGAGTTTAGTAACATGGATAACGAGCAAGGAACAATTTTAGTTCCCGAGTCAGTGAAAAGACACCGGGTTGTGATGTGTAATGTGCTATTTCACAACTGATATAGATGCTGTACTCAAGGGGGTATAAAATGGCTCAGAGGGTTTAAAATGGGCATAGTTCAGGAGCTGTGTGAGAGTCGAGGTGGCCGTCCTGAGCTGTCCGTCCTAACGAGCCTTCTGGTTTCCGTGGACGTAAAGCTATATTGAACCATGCTTCGGCATTGGTCTCAGCTTGTCCCTAATATGTCAACTGACATCTGAGGACATTAAGCAACACTACCTACCTTAAAATGGGCTAGCGGGCAATCTATATTCCGGGTTTAACCTGAACAGACAAGGCCGACCCATACAGCTGGGTACAAACTGATCACTGTCTGGCTTGGACATTCAGTATACCTGGGTATACTTTGGACACGGTATATTTTGACCTGACTCACCGGTTTCAAGCCGGTCTTCTACTCGATCGGTTCACAGCACTGTGTGGCATCTCTAATAGAAATACAGAAGACGGAACTGACTACCTACTGCTACACTGTCACCACCAGAATGACAGCTCATGCTCTAGGAACTATACCTACTACTACTACACTGTCACCACCAGAATGACAGCTCGTGCTCTAGGAACTATACCTACTACTACTACACTGTCACCACCAGAATGACAGCTCATGCTCTAGGAACTATACCTACTACTACTACACTGTCACCACCAGAATGACAGCTCGTGCTCTAGGAACTATACCTACTACTACTACACTGTCACCACCAGAATGACAGCTCATGCTCTAGGAACTATACCTATACTACTACACTGTCACCACCAGAATGACAGCTCATGCTCTAGGAACTATACCTACTACTACTACACTGTCACCACCAGAATGACAGCTCGTGCTCTAGGAACTATACCTACTACTACTACACTGTCACCACCAGAATGACAGCTCGTGCTCTAGGAACTATACCTACTACTACTACACTGTCACCACCAGAATGACAGCTCATGCTCTAGGAACTATACCTACTACTACTACACTGTCACCACCAGAATGACAGTCATGCTCTAGGAACTATACCTACTACTACTACACTGTCACCACCAGAATGACAGGTCATGCTCTAGGAACTATACCTACTACTACTACACTGTCACCACCAGAATGACAGCTCGTGCTCTAGGAACTATACCTACTACTACTACACTGTCACCACCAGAATGACAGCTCGTGCTCTAGGAACTATACCTACTACTACTACACTGTCACCACCAGAATGACAGCTCATGCTCTAGGAACTATACCTACTACTACTACACTGTCACCACCAGAATGACAGTCATGCTCTAGGAACTATACTATCTTACTACACTGTCACCACCAGAATGACAGAGCGGAACTTACCTACTCTCACTGTCACCACCAGAATGACAGTCAGCTCTAGGAACTATACCTACTACTACTACACTGTCACCACCAGAATGACAGCTCATGCTCTAGGAACTATACCTACTACTACTACACTGTCACCACCAGAATGACAGCTCATGCTCTAGGAACTATACCTACTACTACTACACTGTCACCACCAGAATGACAGCTCATGCTCTAGGAACTATACCTACTACTACTACACTGTCACCACCAGAATGACAGCTCATGCTCTAGGAACTATACCTACTACTACTACACTGTCACCACCAGAATGACAGTCATGCTCTAGGAACTATACCTACTATCTACTACACTGTCACCACCAGAATGACAGCTCATGCTCTAGGAACTATACCTACTACTACTACACTGTCACCACCAGAATGACAGGTCATGCTCTAGGAACTATACCTACTACTACTACACTGTCACCACCAGAATGACAGTCTGCTCTAGGAACTATACCTACTACTACTACACTGTCACCACCAGAATGACAGGTCCTGCTCTAGGAACTATACCTACTACTACTACACTGTACCACCAGAATGAGGTCCATGCTCTAGGAACTATACCTACTACTACTACACTGTCACCACCAGAATGACAGGTCTGCTCTAGGAACTATACTACTATACCTGTCACCTACAATGACAGGTCTGCTTAGGACATACCTATACTATGACACTGTCACCACAGAAGACTCATGCTCTAGGAACTATACTACCTATCTACACTGTCACACCAGAATGACAGCTCTGCTCTAGAACATACCTCTACTACTACACGTCACACCGAATGACAGCTCATGCTCTAGGAACTATACCTACTACTACTACACTGTCACCACCAGAATGACACTCTGCTCTAGGAACTATACCTACTACTACACTGTCACCACCAGAAGACAGCTCATGCTCTAGAACTATACTACTACTACACTGTCAGCTCATGCTCTAGGAACTATACCTACTACTACTACACTGTCACCACCAGAATGACAGCTCATGCTCTAGGAACTATACCTACTACTACTACACTGTCACCACCAGAATGATAGATCATGTTCTTCATTAACTGAGATGGACAGCGACTGACGCCGAGAGCCATTGAGTTCATGTTTCATTACTTGTGAGGAATAAAGTCGCACGATAGCGTCCACAAACCACAACTTATGAAGAGAAAAGATAGGACAGCCGAAGCCACGGGGAATCGAACCAACGGGAGTCGTCCGGTCCGCTCACCAGCCTAACGCCCTACCGCAAGGCCAAACCGGCTCACAAATACCTGGAGTGGGAAACTCGCACTGCAATTTCTGTACACCGACACGCGAAGCATCCAGCTAGCGCTGTTCGTCGGAAAGAGCTCGCGAGGAGTTCATTGACAAAAAGACGCGGAGGAATGCATACATCAGCCGCCTTTTCACTCCCTCCCACTGCCCGTGTCAATGACGAGCGCGCCTGTTGAACTTTCTTTGTCCGCACCTCACCACTTTTTACTCCCTCGTGAAAATCCGAGCAAGGCCCAGCCGAAAGGGAGGCTGGCTTCTGCTTGTGTCGGTAGTTTCGCTAGCAGTGACACTTTGACTGCTGGATTTAGTTCTCGTCTACACGGCTCACAGCAAAAGGCGGTAGCAGCCGTTAGTGTATGACTTGTAGTCTTTGCTTGCGCAGCTGCTGACACAAAGATTGTCGCAGAAACTTGATAGTCTTTTCGTCAGTAACAGAAACTCGACGAGACAGCCTGGTTACGGTGACGTCAGTGACAGTCTTTGACCTTGTGACTCGGAGTCACTTGATGGTCTCTGTTTACAGAGACTCGACGTGACAGTCTGGTTACGGTGACGTGACAGTCCTTGACCTTGTGACTCGGAGTCACTTGACAGTCTTTGGTTACAGAGACTCGACAGTTTTTGGTGGTTAGAGTGAGTCTTTGGTGGTTAGAGTGACTTGACAGTCTTTGGTTACAGTAACTCGACGGTTACATTAACTAGACCTGACAGCCTGGTTACAGTGACGTGACAGTCTTTGACTGACCTTGTGACTCTGAGCCACTTGACAGTCTTTGGTTACAGAGACTCAACAGGTTTTGGTGGTTAGAGTGAGTCTTTGGTAGTGAGAGTGACTTGACAGTCTTTGGTTACAGTAACTCGACCTGACAGCCTGGTTACAGTGACGTGACAGTCTTTGACTTTGTGACTCGGAGTCACTTGACAGTCTTTGGTTACAGAGACTCGACAGTTTTTGGTGGTTAGAGTGAGTCTTTGGTGGTGAAAGTGACTTGACAGTCTTTGGTTACAGAGACTCGACAGTTTTTGGTGGTTAGAGTGACTTGACAGCCTTTGGTTACCGAGTAACTCGACGTGACAGTCTCGCCCCCCCCCCCCCCCACCCCACACACACACGCACGCTCGAAGAGTCAAACGACAAAGGAAAACCACTCCAGTCAAGTTTCACCAAGAATTGCGCCAAAACGACGTCTAGATTGTCCGCTGAGTCAATTTAGGTTTTTTAGTGTGCGTTTTTATTCGCTTCCGGTTGAAAATACTTAGTGTACCCTTAGAAGGAACGGGGGTGAGTAAACGGGGAAAATGACTGAAACTGACACGGATTAACCATTGGCCCCCTAGTAAGGAGAAACTACAGTGAATTGTATATAGTCACTTGCAGGCGAGAGCTGTCAGAGAGGACGATAACGAAATTGGAAGTAATGGCAAACCAAACAATCAGCTTCTGTTTTTCTCGCGTCGGTCTTTTCGAATTGGTGTTCTCCGCCACAGGAACCAGAGGGACGCTTTCAACGCGTAGACGCACGGCATACTAACACTGAGACAATGTAGCAGTACCAAAGATTTCCCCTGAACAATCTTTGTCCGTACAGGATGAGTTTGATCTCAACGACTGCACCACCCGGGCGTCAACAGGAACTGACTGTGCGCACTTTGTAAGTAAGTAAGTAAGTAAGTAAGTAAGTAAGTAAGTAAGTAAGTAAACATGGTGCTTAACGGCCACAGAAACCGTACGGCTTATTAGGGACGGGGAGAAGGGGGGGAAGGGGGTATGGAGGTGGGGAAGAGGGAGATTATATACCTATCGCTACACTGTCACCACCAGAATGACTTCTGCATTAAGGTGGGCAGCGATGAGAGCCATTTAATGTTTCAGTAGGAAGCGATGGACAAAGTCAGAAGACAGTGTCCACAAACCACAACCTTCTTGAAGAGAAAGGAGAGCCGAAGCCGCGGTATCGAACCGAGGTCCTTCCGCTTACCAGCCTAACGCCTTACCGCTGGGCCACACCGGCTCACACGCACTTTGTAGCGGTAGGCAGGCTGAGGTGTGTACAGCCCGAGTTCAGATGAAGACGCTCCGGAGACCACCAGGTCACAGGCGGAGGTCGCTACTTTAACAGGCCTGCATATAATGATTGATAACCGACCGTGCCCCCTTTTCTCCCCCACCTCCCCCTCCCCCCCCCCTGTCTGCCCACGCTCCCTCTGCCTTCTCCCCTTTCCGCTGTGCCTTGGAGAAAGGGGGAGAGAGAGGAGAGAGAGAGAGAGATTTTCCTTATTTGTTTCACAGCAGCGGCCAGTTCAATTTTGATTTGTGAAATACGAACAATCTTGCGGTGATGGTGATGGTAAAGTATAAATGACTGTAAGTGCAGGATGGTAATGCAAATATGATAGAGAAAAGAAGAAAAGAGAGATTTTTTTACCAGGAAAAGAATAAATATAGCCATACGAGAGATGAAGAGCTCGGAGACACAGGAAGGGGAAGTTTTACTTTAACAGGATGCAATAAGATTGATAACACTCGTCCCCCTTTTTCCCCCACTCCGCCCTCCCCAAGCCTAGTCCAAATCAAAACTTCCTGAGTAAAACACCGTTCTAATGTTGAGACGAGGGGCGAGAGAGAGAGAGAGAGAGAGAGAGAGAGAGAGAGAGAGAGAGAGAGAGAGAGAGAGAGAGAGAGAGAGATTTTCCTTATTTGTTTCACAGCAGCGGCCAGTTCAATTTTGATTTGTGAAATACGAACAAATCTTGACGGTGATGGTGATGGTAACAAGTACAGTAAATGACTGATAAAGTTGGCAGCGAAGATGGTATGCAAATATGATTGAGAGAGAGAGAGAGAGAGAGAGAAGTAGAGAGAGAGAGAGAGAGAGAGAGAGAGAGGAGAGAGAGATGTTTTTGAGTGTAAGTTACCTTAGTCTTTTTACCCTCGGGCAAACGAGTCCAAATAAAAATCAGCTCGAGTATCAAAACACATGTTAACTATTGAGAGAGAGAGAGAGAGAGAGAGAGAGAGAGAGAGAGAGAGAGAGAGAGAGAGAGAGAGAGAGAGAGAGAGAGAGAGAGAGAGAGAGAGAGAGAGGACAAGAAGAGAGAGAAAGAGAGGGTCATATTAATGTACTTTTTTAAGAGAGAGAGAGAGAGAGAGAGAGAGAGAGAGAGAGAGAGAGAGAGAGAGAGAGAGAATGCATGATTGAATGAATAAACTTTTTTTAAGAGAGAGAGAGAGAGAGAGAGAGAGAGAGAGAGAGAGAGAGAGGAGAGAGAGAGAGAGAGAGATCTTTGCATTTAACTTCCCGTCAGTGAGAGAAAGCCGAATTTCTGGAGGGAGGAAGACATAAGTACGCGGCGTGGAGCTCGGGGGCGGGGGGGAGGGGGTCAGATGGGGTCCCGTCAGTCACAGAAAAGGACAATCCAAACTTTGCAAAGTCCTAGGTTCGAATCCGCTTCGGCTCTCCTTTCTCTTCAAAAGTTGTGGTCTGTGGACACTGCCTTGTGACTGTCCCTCACAATTATGAAACATTAAAATGGCTCTCATGGCTGCCCATCTTAATGCAGAAGTCATTCCGATGGTGACAGTGTAGCGATAGGTATATAATCTCCCTCTCCTCCCACCTCCATACCCCCTTTCTCCCCTTCTCCCCGTCCCTGATAAGCCTCACGGTTTCTGTGGACGTTAAGCACCATGTTTACTTACTTACTTGTGAACCAGTTCCCAGTGGTACACTAGTTGCTGCGCAATGGCGAAGCGGACACTGCTATATAACATTCTGTTGTTCTGACGGCGGTCAACGGCATCTTGGTCTTCCAGGGTGGCGCCTGCGATTGAGCCTTCACCTTTTCGTCCCCTTCCCCCTTGTCCCCGTCCCTAATAAACATTCTCGTTTCAGTGGACGTTAAGCAAAACAATTCCCATTCTCTGAACCAAGGTGAGCCGGTTTTACCTAGCGGTAAGGCGTTAGGCTGGTAAGTAGAAGGATCTCGGTTCGAATCCGCTTCGGCTGTCCGTTCTCTTCAAAAATTGTGGTCTGAGGACACCGTCTTGTTTGTGACTTTGTCCCTGGCAATTAATGAAGTATTAAAATGGCTCTTATTGCTGCCCATCTTAATGCAGGAGTCATTGTGGTGGTGACAGTGTAGCGATAGGTATATAATCTCCCTCTTCCCCCACCTCCTTACCCCCTCCTTCCCATCTCCCCG
>JABMCL010000728.1:780000-795000 GCA_018857735.1 Alviniconcha marisindica | reverse complement strand
ATTGCTTTTAACGCCCAGTCAACCATGTCGGTTATATCAGGGCGACAAAACAAACGAACAAACAAAACAAAACAAAAAGAGAAAAAAAGAATGAAAATCCCCTCCCCCCAACCGGCCAAACAACAGCAAAATAAATCAAACAGCAACAACAATAGAAAAAAGAAGAGAGAGAGAGAGAGAAAAAAGAAAAAAAAGAAGAAGAAACAAAGGCAACAGTAAAACGTCTGGTAATCATCGTCACACACACAAAACCCATAGGTATATTTTTTTAATAGAGTCATTTCGTCAATTTTGCCAAATAAATCACCGTGAAAGATAACTGAATGGAAACAACGACTTCTGCTGCCATTGTAACTTCATCCTGTGCAATTTCAAGTCCGTAAAAGCTTGTTCATGCCCTTTGGATTCCAGACTGGCCACACAGAGGTTAATCCACTCATTATCAGTTTTCTACTATAGAGACATGAAATGTGTTGCCATGTCCGGTTCCGTCCGCCGGTACTGACCTTTGCAACCGGCCTTGACACACCGCGGGTCAGGGGGTCAGAATGGCATATTTCAGCGGTCAGTGTTGGTCCAGGGCCGGGCCGGGGGAAGTGAGAGGGATGACCATTGGTCAAATATTGTCACACCCACCTCTGCCGGGGCATAAGATCACACGCTGTGAGACTTCCCGACACTAGTGCAACAGCTGGAACTTTCCTACCGTAAACGTTAGCTATGACTTAATGGCGGGTGACGTGGGGGGAAGAGAGAGAGAGAGAGAGAGAGAGAGAGAGAGAGAGAGAGAGAGAGAGAGAGAGAGAGAGAGAGAGAGAGAGAGATCCAAAACTTTAATACTCGAGGACCTATCTATCCATTTAGACTGATCTAATAGACAGTCCTTGCTATGGTACACACACACACACACACACACACACACACACACACACACACACACACACACACACACACACAACACACACACACACACACACACACACACACACACACAGACACACACACACACACACACACACACACACACACACACACACACACACATGACACACACACACACACACACACACACACACACAGACACACAACACACAAACACATGACACACACACACACACACACACACATACACACAAACACACACACAGTGACACACACACACACACACCCCAGTGACACCAACACACACACACACACACACACACACACACACACACACACAAAACACACACCACACACACACCACACACACACACACACACACACAGTGACACACACACACACACACACACACACACACACACACACAACACAACACACACACACACACACCACACACACACACACAAACAACACACACACAATACAACACTAATCAGCAAACTACCAGAGAAGAGAGGAGAGAGAGAGAGAGAGGGAGAGAGAGAGAGAGAGAGAGAGAGAGAGAGAGAGAGAGCAGAGAGAGAGAGAGAGAGAGAGAGAGAGAGTTATTAACCTGTTCTATACGCATTTCTACAACTACAGCCACACAGTTCAATGAGACAAAACAATGCAGCAACTGTCCCTTTTTGTTTTGTGAATGGAGGACAAGTTTGAGGCATAATTATAATGTAACAGCACGGTCAGAAACGGTTGCAGTGGTCAGTGGTTTACGGCTGTGAATGTAACAGCACGGTCAGAAACAGTTGCAGTGGTCAGTGGTTTACGGCTGTGAATGGTTCCCAGGCAGGAGGAGACGGTGGGGGTTGGGAGGGGGGGGTGGGGGGAGGGTGGGGGAGGGGGGGGGGGGGGGGGGGCTGCAGGGAAAGGGAGGGGGGTGGACAGCACAGGAAGTCATCCTTTAAGGCATACTCTGCCGCTGTAGGCCCCGAGTCCACGGGTCGGTCTGTCGGGATGGCGAGGCGCGTTCGAGTCTGAGCCGGTTCAGTCCTTCTGCTAGTCGCCCGTGTGTCATCGCTGCAGAAACGCGTTTAATTAACTCGACTGAAGTGTTGCTTTCCTTGTCCCTAATATGTCATCCGACATCCGAGGACATTAAGAATCAAAGAGCGTGTTGCTTTACGTCCACGGAAGCCGTAGGCTTATTAAGGACGGGAGCCCAGGACGTCCACCTCGACTTTCACGCAGCTCCTGAGCTCTGACTTTTAAGTCTCCAAGAGTGGGTGCTCTAGGCTTATTTCATCATAAAATGCGTGTATGTACGCACCGCTGCCCGGTTCCTACCGTTCAGGTTTTGTTGAATTATTTGTTTGACTGACAAAATCCACCACCGAAGGAACCGACCAACCAACTCACCGTCCCGCCAACGAACAAACTAACCAAGGACTAAACCAGGGTTTGATGCAAATCGTCAGATCACACCGAGTATTGATACTGTACCCAGTAACGCGCGCGCGTATGCATACACAAAACTCAAACAGGCACGCACACACAAACGTGCATACACGCACGCACACAGGTGCACACACACGCACGTACACAGGCACACACAGCGCAAATGACACACACCACACACACACACACACACACACACACACACCACCACCACCACCACACACACACTGACACACACACACACACACACCACGCAGCACGCACGCACGCACACGCACGCACGCACGCACGCACCCATCACACACACACACACACACGACGCACGACGCACGCACGCACGCACGCACACACACACCACACACACACAACACACACACACACACACACACACACACACACACACACACACATTCCAACACACATGCATAACGACACCTAGACTGTCATGTGTGTGTGTGTTTGTGTGTGTGTGTCGTGGTGGTGGTCGTGGTGTGTGTGTGTGTGTGTGTGTGTGTGGTGGTGTGTGTTGTGTGTGTGGTGTTGTGGTGTGCGTGTGTGTTTGTGTGTTGTGTGTGTTGTGTCTGGTTGGCGGCGCGGCGATGGCAGTTATGGTGATGGCGGCCGCGGTGATGTGTTAGTATGCAATGTTTTCTCCGGAATCCTTTCCACCTTTTGACTCCGAAGACATTGCTGTGGTTTAAAAGAGTACGACCGAGATCCGTGAGAGTTATCACCCCCTCGTCATCAAAAAACATCACTTCCTGTCCCCCTGCCACGCCCCACGTATCTCCTTGCTCCTTTTCACGCCAGCAGGGAGAGCCCTGAAGGCGCCGATTCGTACGAATCTATAAACTAGACCATGGCAGCTTTGTGATTGGATCAATCTCGGTAATAAATCGCAGCTTGGTTATTTACTGTCCTGAGCCGGTTTGGCCTAGCGGTAAGGCGTTAGGCTGGTAAGCGGAAGGACCTCGGTTCGATACCGCTTCGGCTCTCTCCTTTCTCTTCAAAAAGGTTGTGGTTTGTGGACACTGTCCTGTGGCTTTGTCCGTCACTTCCTACTGAAACATTAAAATGGCTCTCGTCGCTGCCCATCTTAATGCAGGTCATTCTGGCGGTGACTGTGTAGCGATAGGATATATCCTACTCCTACCTTCGATTTCCGTCAATGCTTTGGTTTTCTGGCACGTTTGGTTTATTATACTGAAATTGCTGTTGGTAAATACTGAGACGTGCTTGGCATGGTCGTATGGCTTGAAACACTTTATTGGCCGCACTGTATGGTTTAGACATTTTTACTGCAAGTTTTTTGTTTTCTGGATTGCTGTAGAAAACTTGTCTAGGGGTCTATGGCCTCTAAAAGTCCATTATTATTTATACATTTATATGTTAAATGTTCTGCAGCTTTTTGACGCGATTACAGATTTCCTGCTAAACGCACCCGGACAAGTTCCATGAGTCATATCCGAGTCGCTTCTGAAACGCCGGATGCTTAATATATTGGATTATAGATACACCGTTCAGTGGAAAGAGTCGGTATCGCTGAGCGGGTGCTACACCGGTCTCGAAAGCCAAACGTTGAACAAGACCTGATGGAACTTTGGTCAAATTCTTCGCAGACTAATAAAACTCCTTCGGGGTGAGACTATGAACCGAGGTCCCCATGTGCATACGTATGCTTGGTTGAAGTGTTGCTTTACGTCCACAGAAACCGTAGATGTATTAGAGTCGGGAGCCCAGGACGTCCGCCTCGACTTTCACACAGGCTCCTCAGCTCTGGTACAAATGCGAAAAGATCAACGTTAAAGATCCTGTTACCTGTAGATCTGAGTGTGTGTCAGAGCTTGGAGGATTAAGGAAACACAAAAATAACTCAGCATGCACTAAAAAAAAAAGTCAGTCTTGAAAGCGTTCAGTTTGGTCACGTCACTACACGGAAGACTGAAGAGAAGGCCAGAAACGGACTTCCGGTGGTTTAGGGATCTGACAGGAAATGGCAATTACTTTCCAGTGCTGAGACCTCCGAAGCAAGGCACACGATCATCTCCTTTAACCGCAAGCTGCTCGTGCAGAGCTCAGGAGCTGTGTGAAAGTCGAGGTGGCCGTCCTAGGCACCCCGTCCCTACTAGTCCTTACGGTCTCTGTGGACGTAAAGCAGCATTGAACTGAAACTGCTCGTGCTGAGCCGGTTCATGAGCTGTGTGAAAGTCGAGGTGGCCGCCCTGGGCTCCCCAGTCCCTAACAGTCCTTACGGTCTCTGTGGACGTAAAGCAGCATTGAACTGAAACCGCTCGTGCGACTGACGGCGAGGCTGAACCTGATGCTGAACGACTGCTTTCCGGCCACACGCTGCTTGCCGTGTGACCGACTGCAGTGTCACGTCACTGTCACGACCAAGGACGGTGACGCAAACTGGGGTTGGGTGAGTGGAGGAGGAGGAGGAGGGGGAGGAGGGGGAGCTCTGTTCGGGGGGTAAACCGTGTCTTTTCAGTCCAGTTCACCTGTCACTTCTCTGACCCCTCTGACCGCAGTCCAATCTTTACAGCGGAACTGTAATGGCGGGTGAGCCTGACCGCAAAATAAAATCCGATTCATTGGCCTGAACGGGGGCCGGCAGATGGCGCGGCGGGATCCGTTGAGCAATTTGGAAGAGCTCATCGTCTGTTGTGAGTTCCCGTTCCTGGCTGACCGGGCTGTTGTATGGGCCGCGCGAGTCCAGGACCGGTACACAACGTTTAATGTTTCCTCCGTATTTTGAGGGGTCTTGGCTTTTCAGTTGTATGTCCCTCTGCCCCCTCGCCATAAAAAACAGAGACTAAGGACTCGAGAATCGAGCTCCGTTCAGGCGGTTAAAAGCTTGGTTCAGTGACTCAGTGGTTGCATATCTTAATTCTTCAATGTTGCTTTACGTCCACAGAGACCGTAGGGAATGTTGGGGACGGGGAGCCCCAGTTCTTGCCCCCTCTTTCACACAGCTCCTGAGCTCTGAATTTATCTTCTTCTTCTTTTTTCAATGTTGCTTTAGGCCCGCAGAGACCGTAGGGACTATTAGGGACAGGAAGCCCAGTTCCGGCCACCTCCTCCTTCACACAGGTCCTGAGCTCTGAAATTTCTCTTCTTCTTCCTTTTCGGTGTAACCCTATGTGGTTGACTGGGCCTCAAAGCACCTACTAACTAACTAACTAACTAACTAACTAAGAACGAACGAACGAACCAACGAACGAACCAACTAACGAACCAACCAACTAACCAACCAACCAACTAACTAACCAACCAACCAACCAACCAACCAACCAACCAACTAACTAACTAACTAACTAACTAACTAACTAACTAACTAACTAACTAACTAACTAACTAACTAACTAACTAACTGCGAACGAACGAACGAACGAACGAACGAACGAACGAACTAACGAACTAACGAACTAACTAACTAACTAACTAACTAACTAACTAACAACATCTTCAATGGTGATTTACGTCCACAGAGACCGTACGGAATACTAAGGACGGGGAGCCCACGACGGCCACCTCGACTTTCACACAGCTGATGAGCTCCGTTTAAATTTATCTGGGGATGACTCGGTTAAAGTCAATCAGTATTTCGCCTATCGCGGGAAGGTGCGTTTGCGGTTTCCGGTCTTACTGTGGGCTCCGCTATATCATTGCGATTTGGGGACAGTCTTGGCAATGTGTGATTTACACGACTTCGGAAAGACTTTTCATGGACAACGATTAAAGCAAAATCAGTTACAAGTCTTGTATTTGCTACAGGCTAGAGGGTAAAGGATGCAAACAATAATACACTAATAAAGCACAGAGAGTTCAGGGGAATTGTGGTTGCCAAAGAAACTGCGTCGGTCCGGTTATGCGGCAGCCGATCTTCTGCTTGGAAACTGTAACAACAATGACGTACACGTTTTAAAAATGGCACGGATGTCCTGAGCGTTCACAGGATGCGTTTTCATTGTAGTACTTCGTTGTTCCTTGCGGATCATTCGGGTCGCCTTACCTGCGCAAAGCACAGCAGCCGCAACTGAGCAGCGCTACCCATTCCTATCAGTGTGTGTGCAGTATTTTCGTGAGTTCAACCGATGGTATGGCTGCCAGTGTCGGGGATTTTTAAAGTGCACACAGGCGTTGATGCATGCGACTGCACGCGGGATCTGTACGGACACCGTCAGAGAGTCTGCACTACAAGGTGACTCTGGGAGAAAAATCCCTTGCCGTGCCGGGGACTCGAACCCGAGTTAGCATTGCCGGCCTGGCTTTTCAGTCAGGCGCTCTACCAGCTGAGCCACTCCCTCCTCTTGTGACCTTGTGACCTTGTGACCTAAAGACAATATTCTGTACTCACATAAAGCAGTCCTACTGATACAAGTTACATAAAACATCAATTGAAGCAGACAAAAAACAAATATGTCCCGCATATAGCAATAGAATTCTACAAGCAAATATGTCCCGCATATAGCAATAGAATTCTACAAGCAAATATGTCCCGCATATAGCAATAGAAGCAAATATGTCTCGCATAGAGCGATAGAATTCTACAAGTAAAATATGTCCCGCATATAGCAATAGAATTCTACAAGTAAAATATGTCCCGCATATAGCAATAGAATTCTACAAGTCAAAGGCGATCAATCAGGCGCACGCATTCTTACAATGATACAACAACATTCATAAAGATCAAGAAACAAAGCATCGTCAAGTAGTCTTTCATTGAGGAGTTGACAGTTAACTCTTCGACTGATGTGCTTTTTATACGTTTTATTCACAAACGTTAGTGCCGTGTAACTGAATTCAGCAAGAAAACAGTCACACGGATCAACAAAGAAAGTATCGTGATTGTTTCTTTCTTTCATTTTGTCCGTGTAACTGAATTGAGCAAGAAATCGGAAAGGCCGGAGATCGAGCCATATCCATGGTGGCTAAGACGGCTTTGATTATCAGCACACAGACGGGCAATTCACAGTTCCGTCAAATGGCCGGCCTCACACGTAACTTTCCAGGGGTTCGGTTGTGTTGCTTAATGTCCTCGGATGTCGGTTGACATATTAGCGAGAAACTGAGACCAATGGTGGTGGTGAAGTGTTGCTTAATGTCCTCAGATGTCAGTTGACATATTAGGGACAAGTTGTGACCAATGCCGAAGCACGGTTCAATATAGCTTTACGTCCACGGAAACCAGAAGGCTCGTTAGGACGGACAGCTCAGGACGGCCACCTCGACTCTCACACAGCTCCTGAACTATGGCTGAGACCAGTGCCGAAGCATGGTTCAATATAGCTTTACGTCCACGGAAACCAGAAGGCTCGTTAGGACGGACAGCCCAGGACGGCCACCTCGACTCTCACACAGCGCCTAAACTATGACACTTTTTAGCAAGGGAGAGGAGGAAGAAGGGTGATTGTCTTCTCGTGGGCGTGTTTACAACCGCATCAATTCGAGAAGAGATTAGTCAACTTCCTCCCAGAGTCGATCTCGGTTTTACGGCTAAGATATTGTCATCAGTCGCAGGAGGTATCATAAACCGTTCAGGCCAGACATCTTGGACAGAGTTTAGAGTCACGGCCATGTCAGAGTTTTATGGAAACGGTAACAGTCATAAAAGCTCATAAAGCCCTTGTTCCCCGGTAGTCACGGTAGTTTGTCGTGGGCGGGCCCAGCAATGACCGTTAAGACATGCCGCTCTGATGAACATCAAACGACAAGGCCGGTCAGCGTGGACGTCAACGTGAGGGTGGGAGTGGCCGGTGGGGTGGGGGGTGGTATTGGAGACTGGAGATTGGGGGTGATATATCTTGTCATCAACTCGACGCAGCGTTGTTTTTGCCCTTAACGTGGGGATTGGAGGAGGGGGGTGGGTGGGTGGCAGGGGAGAGGGGGAGGAAGGAGAGGATGGGGGGGGGGGGGGGGGAGGAGGGAGGAAAGTGGCCATTAGAACACAGTGAAAGAAACGCTGGACTCAGCCACCCCACTAACCTGCCAACCCCTCCTACCCAGCACGCAAGACCTGTCTCCACGTCCTCCTCCTCCTCCTCCTCCTCTCCGATGAGGTTCTCGACCTCCCCCCCCCCTCCACCTCCCTCCTTTTCTTCCCGGCCCCTCTCCCCCTCCTTCTCCTCTTCTTCCCTTTTCCCCTTGCCCCGTCCTCTCAGACACACTTGTCGCGGAATTCCTGCCTTCTGTGTCGTCCATTCAGCGTCGGTCTCGCTGTGTCTTCGCTCAGTCAACTCCGCTTTGTCTGCTGAGCGGAAAACTCTTTTACAAGTCCAGAGCAGATAATTGGGACGTGCCAGGAACCTGGGTCAGCATCCTCCCATCCGTCGACCCTCCCGACCCCCCCCCCCCCCCCCCCCCCCCCAACCCCAATCCCAGCTTCCAACCTCCACGAACAGCCCTCCCCCCCCCTACCTCACCCCCCCACCCCGTCTCCTCCCCTGCCGCCCACCCACCCGTCTTACTTGTGGAGGACTGAGAGGTTGATTCCCAGTGTCACTTTCAGCGGGTAGAGTGGGTAATTACAGGTGCTTCCTTTTATCATCAGAAGGTTTGGCAGCGGAGCGCGGGTCAGAGGCCGTGACCTCAGAGGTCGCGTGTTTATTGGCTGGCGGGGTGGTTCGTCCTGTGGGTTAGTCTGTTTTTCACCGCTGATGGCTTCTTGATTCTTTGTACTTCAAACGGCGTGGGTCTTTGAACGGAGGAATTCAATACGGAGCGCGGCAGCCGCCTAACTCAGTCAGTGGCAAGAGTGAGTGCTCATAGTTCAGGAGCTGCGTGAGAGTCGAGGTGGCCGTCCTGGACGTAAAGTTATACTGAACCATGCTTCGGCATTCGTCTCAGCTTGTCCCTCATATGTCAACTGACATCTGAGGACGTTAAGCAACACTATACATACTTAGTGAGTGCTCTATAGATGCGTCTATAGTCGCTGGGTTGGATTGCCAAAGAGGGCAGGGTCTGGAGTTTTGTAACTGTAAGTCTTCCGAGACGGCCGGCTTGCCCTTTGAAGTGTTGGACTGATGACGTGGTCAAAAAGGTCTTCCCCTAGGATAAACAGATCTGCAGACAAGCTTTCGGGTCAAATGTTGGTGGTCTGCCATCACCGAGCTAGACTAGCTTAGTGTCTGCCACCCCCCCCCCCCCCCCCCCCCCCCCCCCCCCCCCCCCCCCCCCACCCCCACACACACACCCCCCTTTTTTTTTTTAAATGTGTCAGTGGTTCCTGGGTCCTTTTGCTAAAACCGGAGTGTTAGACAAGGTAAAAATGTTAACAGGAGAGACAAGAGGACACTGACAAGATACAAAATCCTGCCAAACTGAAGATGCGCTTAAAAGAAAAAACCTGTTGTGATTTTTATCTTCGGTAATTGAAATTAAAAAATACCTTCTGCTCAAAAGCCACAATGATACAAGCAGAAAAGTGAAATCATGATATTACACGAGAGAGAGAGAGAGAGAGAGAGAGAGAGAGAGAGAGAGAGAGAGAGAGAGAGAGAGAGAGAGAGAGAGAGAGAGAGAGAGAGAGAGAAAGGAGCAAAATCGGGGTAGCTAAATGAAGACGCCAATAGGTGTAACAGCTAAGGGGGTGGAGATGGGACGGGAAGGATGCGGTGTGGGGGGGAGGGGTGGAGAAGATCACAAAGAGCAACTGGAGGTACATCAAGAAAAGTAACAGCAATCTAATAGCAAGAGGAGAATCAGCAAGAGGAACAGCTAGACGGAGAACGTCAAAGGCGGAGGTCACAGTGGCGGTACAGTGAGTGGCGACCGGCAGAGGACAACGGAAGGTACAGAATATCTAGGCTGATGACTCCCCCGAAGTCCAGCCTCAGCTGGAACCATCACCAAAACAAGACGGAAGGACCAGGCAGAGGACAACGGAAGGTACAGAATATCTAGGCTGATGACTCCCCCGAAGCCCAAACCTCAGCTGGAACCATCACCAAAACAAGACGGAAGGACCAGGCAGAGGACAACGGAAGGTACAGAATATCTAGGCTGATGACTCCCCCGAAGTCCAGCCACAGCTGGAACCATCACCAAAACAAGACGGAAGGACCAGGCCAGAAACAAAACCATGTACAGGACCAAAGGACCAAGGAACTAAACCATGTACAGGACCAAAGGCCCAAGGAACTAAACCATGTACAGGACCAAAGGACCAAGGAACTAAACCATGTACAGGACCAAAGGCCCAAGGAACTAAACCATGTACAGGACCAAAGGACCAAGGAACTAAACCATGTACAGGACCAAAGGCCGAAGGAACTAAACCATATACAGGACCAAAGGCCCAAGGAACTAAACTATTACAGGAACAAAGGCCCAAACCATGTAAGGAACAGAGGCCCAAGGAACTAAACCATATGCAGGAACAAAGGCCCAAGGAACTAAACCATGTACAGGACCAAAGGCCCAAGGAACTAAACCATGTACAGGACCAAAGGACCAAGGAACTAAACCATGTACAGGACCAAAGGCCCAAGGAACTAAACCATATACAGGACCAAAGGCCCAAGGAACTAAACTATTACAGGAACAACGGCCCAAACCATGTAAGGAACAGAGGCCCAAGGAACTAAACCATATACAGGACCAAAGGCCCAAGGAACTAAACCATGTACAGGACCAAAGGCCAAGGAACTAAACCATATACAGGACCAAAGGCCCAAGGAACTAAAACCATGTACAGGAACAAAGGCCCAAGACAAACATGTACAGGAACAGAGGCCCAAGGAACTAAACCATATACAGGAACAAAGGCCCAAGGAACTAAACCATGTACAGGACCAAAGGCCCAAGGAACTAAACCATGTACAGGACCAAAGGACCAAGGAACTAAACATGTACAGGACCAAAGGCCAAGGAACTAAACCATATACAGGACCAAAGGCCCAAGGAACTAAACTATTACAGGAACAAGGCCCAAACCATGTAAGGAACAGAGGCCCAGGGAACTAAACCATATGCAGGAACAAAGGCCCAAGGAACTAAACCATGTACAGGACCAAAGGCCCAGGGAACTAAACCATGTACAGGACCAAAGGCCCAGGGAACTAAACCATGTACAGGACCAATGGCCCAAGGACCAAAACCATGTACAGGATTAAAGGCCAAAGGAACTAAATCATGTACAGGAACAGAGGCCCAAGGAACAAAACCATATACAGGAACAAAGGCCCAAGGAACTAAACCATGTACAAGACGGAGTACAAAGGCCCAAGGAACTAAAACCATGTACAGGACGGAGTACAAAGGCTCAAGGAACTAAACTATCTACAGGACGGAGTACAAAGGCTCAAGGAACTAAACTATCTACAGGACGGAGTACAAAGGCTCAAGGAACTAAACTATCTACAGGACGGAGTACAAAGGCCCAAGGAACTAAACCATGTACAGGACGGAGTACAAAAGGCTCAAGGAACTAAACCATGTACAGGACGGAGTACAAAGGCTCAAGGAACTAAACCGTGTACAGGGACAAAGGCCCAAGGAACAAACTATGCAGAGAGGATCGAACGTGATGTTCCCAGCTACACAGGGGCAAACCGAGAAGCGGAAGGGGCCGAGGAGGCCGAGACGGAGCGAGCAGCGGCCTGGGCGACAGTTGATGTCGACCACCTAAAGTGCAGGATGTTCTGTTTGATGAGGTCGGCAGGGTGGGCTCCACAAACAGATATCACCCACTGCCCACCCCCAATGAAAGGAAGGCTCCGTCGGGATTGAAACGGACACATATTTAGCAGACAAGAGGGGCTGGGGGGGGGGGTGGGGGGGGGGGGGGGAGTGGGGGGAAGAGGGCAGGGGTGGGGGGGGAGGGGGGGGGGGGGGGGGGGGCTAAACTCGAAGCAACCCCTTACCAAAAGCACAAAGGGAAAAAAAGGAGAGAGAGAGAGAGAGAGAGAGAGAGAGAGAGAGAGAGAGAGAGAGAGAGAGAGAGAGAGAGAGAGAGAGAGAGGGAACCAGCAGTAGCACTTGTCATGACCGCTTGGGAAAATTCTCCGTTTGTTGCTTCAGTTTTGTGTTCAGCGACAATGAATGTTAGTCGCTTTTACTGAAAATGCTGATCTGACAAAGAACGGAATCCTTGACCTCCGCTCGCTGAAGACACACACATAAATTACCGCTGACGTCACTGACACAATACGTCATCACCGAATGCCAGTCACAACGAACTTGATACTGACGTTGTTCAGTCAACCGGAAATATTTCTCTTTTACTTTTCGATATCCCGATGTTTATTCTGTCACACAGTTGTTATTTAACTGCACTCCACACGCATGCTTCATAGCACCTCCGCACACACCCACATCCAGACACCCAGACACGCGCGCGCGCGCGCGCAAACACACACACACACACACACACACACACACACACACACACACACACACACACACACGCACGCACGCACGCACACACACACACACACACACACACACACACACACACACACACACACACACAGTGTGTCCAGACAGAAATACCACTAAAACAGATAATTTGTTTCATTGTCATAGCAATGAGTGAACAACTGCTGGTGAGGTTGACAAAATAGAACATCTCGAGAAATGTACTCATTAATACGACGACACATAAAGAACAATTAAAAACACAATAAAAGAAGAAGAAGCAAAAAGCTATGTGTCGAAAGCGCTTGTGTTTTTAATTGTTCTTTATCTGTCGTCGTATAGGTGAATACATTTCTCTAGAGCCGTTCACTTATGACATAGAACCTATGACACTGAGTTACCATGCATTGCCAGCGACTGCAGTTTAATCCTGTTTTTAACTGTCGATCATGGAGACATTTGCCAGACCGACATTATTCAAGACAGACACGAAGACAGAAAATAAAAGAGCGATGAAGAGATGTTACTAGGAGAGTGGGAAGGGACAAAGTAGAAGAAAGAAGAAAAGAAGAGGGGGAGGATGAAAGAGAGAAAGAATATGGGAGGAGAAAGAGGAAGGAAAGAGGGAGGAGTGAAAAAGAGAGAAAGAAGGAGGGGGAGGAGAAAGATGAAGAAGGAGTGGGAAGGAGAAAGAGAGAAGGAAGAGGGGGAAGGAAAAGAGAGAAAGAAGGAGGGGGAGAGAAAGATGAAAGAAGGAGGGGAAGGAGAAAGAGAGAAAGAGAGAAGGAAGGGAGGAAGGAAAGAGGAAGAGAGAAGAAGGAGGGGGAGGAGAAAGAGAGAAGAAGGAGGGGAGAGGAGAAAGAGAGAAAGAGAGAAGGAGGGGAGGAGGAGAAAAGAGAAGGAAGGAGGGGGAGGAGAAAGAGAGAAGGAAGGAGGGGGAGGAGAAAGAGAGAAGGAAGGAGGGGGAGGAGAAAAGAGAAGGAAGGAGGGGGGAGGAGAAAGAGAGAAAGAAGGAGGGGGAGGAGAAAGAGAGAGGAAAGGGAGAAAGAGAGAATGAAGGATGGGGGGAGGAGAAAGAGAGAAAGAAGGAGGGGGAGGAGAAGAGAAAGAAGGAGGGGGAGGAGAAAGAGAGAAAGAAGAGAAAGGATGAAGGAGAGAGAAATGAAGGATGGGGGAGGGAGAGAAAGAAGGAGGGGAGAGGAGAAAGAGAGAAAGAAGAAGGAAAGGAGAAAGAGAGAATAAGGATGGGGGGAGGAGAAAGAGAGAAGGAAGGAGGGGGTGAGGAGAAAGAGAGAAGGAAGGAGGGGGGAGGAGAAAGAGAGAAAGAAGGAGGGGGAGGAGAGAGAAAGAAGGAGGGGGAGGAGAAAGAGAGAAGGAAAGGAGAAAGAGAGAATGAAGGATGGGGGGAGGAGAAAGAGAGAAGGAAGGATGGGGGGAGGAGAAAGAGAGAAGGAAGGAGGGGGGAGGAGAAAGAGAGAAGGAAGGAGGGGCGAGGAGAAAGAGAGAAAGAAGGAGGGAGAGGAGAAAGAGAGAAAGAAGGAGGGGGAGGAGAAAGAGAGAAAGAAGGAGGGAGAGGAGAAAGAGAGAAAGAAGGAGTGAGAGGAGAAAGAGAGAAGGAAGGATGGAGGAGAAAGAGAGAAAGAACGGAGGGGGGAGGAGAAAGAGAGAAGGGAGGAAGGGGGAAGAGAAAGAGAAAGAAGGGAAGGGGAGGAGAAAGAAAGAAGGTGGGGAGAAGGAGTGAGCTTATCGCGTGCGCCACCAGCTGGGAGGAGGAGCAGTCGGGGAGTGAATGGCATTCCAGACGAGACCCCTACCCGTGTGAGACTCGGCTATTCCATTCATGGGCCCCTTCAGCGGGTCAAGGCCGAACGTGGGGTCATATCGAACCAACAGGATGTTCGTCGGCGGTTTTGTTGCTAGGAGAGAGAGAGAGAGAGAGAGTGAGAGAGTGAGAGAGAGGTTTACAAAATTATACATTGTAGAGCATGGTTTATACCCAAACGTGTGTGTGTGTGTGTGTGTGTGTGTGTGTGTGTGTGTGTGTGTGTGTGTGTGTGTGAGAGAGAGAGAGAGAGAGAGAGAGAGAGAGAGAGAGAGAGAGAGAGAGAGAGAGAGAGAGAGAGAGAGAGAGAGAGAGAGAGAATGTGTGTGTGTGTGTGTAGTTCTGTCTGGAGAGAGCGAGGTTTACATATAGTCCAATGTGTGGAGAGAAAGCTTTATATATAATTTTATGTTTGGAGAGAGAATTTTACATGTAGTTCTATGGAGAGAGAGAGAGAGAGAGAGAGAGAGAGAGAGAGAGAG
>JABMCL010000728.1:760000-767500 GCA_018857735.1 Alviniconcha marisindica | reverse complement strand
CAAACTCACTGACCATGGCCAGTCTTAATGCTAACTGCCAGTCTCCAGTCTTAACGGGCCAGATCCCGCCAGTCTTAATGCTAATTACCTGTCCAGTCTTAACGGGCCAGATCTCGCCAGTCTTAATGCTAATTACCTGTCCAGTCTTAACGGGCCAGATCTCGCCAGTCTTAATGCTAATTACCTGTCCAGTCTTAACGGGCCAGATCTCGCCAGTCTTAATGCTAATTACCTGTCCAGTCTTAACGGGCCAGATCTCGCCTGTCTTAATGCTAATTACCTGTCCAGTCTTAACGGGCCAGATCTAACCAGTCTTAATGCTAATTACCTGTCCAGTCTTAACGGGCCAGATCTCGCCAGTCTTAATGCTAATTACCTGTCCAGTCTTAACGGGCCAGATCTCGCCAGTCTTAATGCTAATTACCTGTCCAGTCTTAACGGGCCAGATCTCGCCTGTCTTAATGCTAATTACCTGTCCAGTCTTAACGGGCCAGATCCCGCCAGTCTTAATGCTAATTACCTGTCCAGTCTTAACGGGCCAGATCCCGCCAGTCTTAATGCTAATTACCTGTCCAGTCTCAACGGGCCAGATCTCGCCAGTCTTAATGCTGATTACCAGTCTTCATTCTTAATGGGCCAGATCTCGCCAGTCTTAACTGATATTGATTACCAGTCATACACTGACTCTCATCTCACGAATGAAACATACAGGCCGACAGACAGACAGACAGACAGCAGACAGACAGACAGACAGACACACAACACACACACACACACACACACACACACACACACACACACACACACACACACACACACACACACACACACACACACACACACACACCACACACACACACACACACACACACACACACACACACACACACACACACACACACACACACACACACACACACACACACACACACACACACACCACACACACACCACACACACACACACACACACACACACACACACACCCTTCTCACACACACTCTACACACACAAACATCTCTCTCTCCTTCTCCACACTCCCATCTCTCTCTCTCTCTCCTTCTCCACACTCCCATCTCTCTCTCTCTCTCCTTCTCCACACTCCCATCTCTCTCTCTCTCTCCTTCTCCACACTCCCATCTCTCTCTCTCTTCTCCTTCTCCACACTCCCATCTCTCTCTCTCTCTCTCCTTCTCCACACTCCACTCTCTCTCTCTCTCTCCTTCTCCACACTCCATCTCTCTCTCTCTCTCCTTCTCCACACTCCCATCTCTCTCTCTCTCTCTCCTTCTCCACACTCCCATCTCTCTCTCTCTCTCTTCCTTCCCCACACCCTCTCTCCCTCTTTCTCTCTCTCCTTCTCCACACTCCCATTTCTCTCTCTCTCTCCTTCTCCACATCTCTACTCTCTCTCTCTCCTTCTCCACACTCCCATCTCTCTCTCTCTCTCTCCTTCTCCACACTCCCATCTCTCTCTCTCTCTCTTCGCTTCTCCACACTCCCATCTCTCTCTCGGCTCCCCCCCCTCTCTCTCTCTCTCTCTCCCAGGCATAAGCAATCTTGAGACAGAACAAAAGTAATTCTATCATATATAAAAGTAATTCTATCATATCTCGTTGGCAACGATGAAGTAGAACTCTCACAGGCACAAGATCGCACGACGCAGCTTCAATTCTCCATTCTGTCCGCCGAGCCTTTTAATGTCAAACCCGCACTATCCACAGCATAACATAGTGAGCGGGGTCAAACATGTAAGCACTCATTTGCATTCATGTCTTTCAAAAGAAGCTAAGGGAAGGTAGGGATGGGAGGGAGAGACTATATTATAAAGATCACTGTCTAACTGAACTGTCTATCAAAGCTCAGGAGCTGTGTGAAAGTCGAGGTGGCCGTCCTGGGCTCCCGACCCTAATAAACCTACGGTTTCTGTGGACGTAAAGCAAACACTCATGATCATGCGAAAGCTCAGGAGCTGATGTGAAAGTCGAGGTGGCCGTCCTGGGCTCCCCGTCCCTAATAAACCTACGGTTTCTGTGGACGTAAGCAACACTCAACCAAACTGAACTCTGAAATCAACCGATAAAAACAGGCAGAAAAAAGCGTATCGAAGGTGCGCCTGCGGGCGGAACAGGAGGGAAGAATAATTTTTAATGACCCACACAGCAAACACTTGAGTGAAAACCGCTGTGCTCAGCTGGTTTCCGACTCCCTATTCCGCACACAGCCTCCGCTAGATGAGTTGCCTCCCTTCGACCGCTCTTTCCGTGTGATTCCTCAAAATTTTTTTTTTCTCTCGCAGGTTTCTCGGTCCTGATCGGTGATAGGTAACTCGGTGGTTCTGACAGACGCAGTAAGCAGACCTAGAAGCTCATTCTGACTAATACAGTAGAAACTAGTAAGTAAGTAAGTTGGTGTTTTACGCCCAGTCAACCAGTGCGGTCCGCGAAGTAGAAACCTAAGCAGCACTAGAAGTAAAAGAACTGAGCAGAAGACCAACTGAGATGAAAATGATGACGACCGAGATATCGACGACGACGACGACGACGACGACGAAGAAGAAGAAGAAGAAGAAGAAGAAGAAGAAGAGTTGCTTCTTAGTGATTTGATCTTGACGTACCGGCAACCACACAGGTTCATCTCAGTCAGGCCGACGAGCAGAAGAAGAAGAAGAAGAAGCAGAATAAGAAGAAGGAGAAGAAGAAGAAGAAGAAGAAGAAGGAGAAGAAGAAGAAGAAGAAGAAGAAGAAGAAAAGAAGAAGAAGAAGAAGAAGAAGAAGCAGAAGAAGAAGAAGAAGAAGAAAAGAAAAAGAAGAAAAGAGAAGAAGACGAGAAAAGAAGAAGAAAAAAAGAAGAGAAGAAGAAGAAGAAAGAAGAAAGAAGAAGAAAAGAAGAAGAGTGAAGAAGAAGAAGAAGAAGAAAAGAGGAGAAGAAGAAGAGAAGAAGAAGAAAGAAGAAGAAGAAGAAGAAGGAGAAAGGAAGAGGAGGAGGAGGAGAAAAAGAAGAAGAAGAAGAAGAAGTATACGAAATCACTGAGCCGTTCTCTTTATGCTGATTTCAAAGATTAAGAACGGTTTCATTCAACGCTGAGTAGGCATATCTATAGCTTGCATTCGTTGTTGCAAAACCTGATGTGAGCACATCCCCACACCGGAAATGTCGTCCTCATCATTATCATCGATCACCATCATCAGTTTGTTCTTCCATCAGGATTAACGTGGGCAATAAAACAACTTTTTTTTTTAAACAAATAAAATACAAAAAAACAAAGAAGCAAAAGCAACCCCAAGCAACCAGCCAACAACTGGATCAACTGGATCAACCGGCCACTCATCCACCTCATACCCCCCCGCCCCACCCCACCCCCCACCCAACCACCCTCCCACCCACTGCTCGTGGTTCTCAATACAATACAATAATACTTTATTAATCCTTGAAAAAGCAAATTCAGTTGTCTGCCTTTGACAAATAATAACAAGTACATAAAAACGTAATTAAGTACTATACAGTTTCACTCGCTTAATTAGAATAAAAACCCAACCCACCATCCAGCCACCCAGCCACCCAGCCAGACAGGCACTCGTCCTTCAAGCTATCCAATCCATCCACCTGTTTTACCCACCCGAGCAGCGTAGACTAAAAGGGACGGGGACCGGCCTTGAGGAAGGAAGTTAATGTCCCTCGCGGATCGTGATCACAGGGCAGGTCTCGCAGATCACGGAGCCAAGCGTGGACTTGCGAGATGATGTATAGCAAACTCTGGCGCGATGACTCAAACAGCCACCCTCTGATAATGATGGATGTCAGAGTATCGTGGTTTCAACCCGTCCCGCGTCTGCAACCCGTAGCCTGACTGCTGGTGAGACAATGAATTAATGGCCCCACAATGAACACACACACACACACACACACACCGCGCGCGCGCGCGCACGCACACACACACACACACACACACGTGCGCCCGCGCCCGCACACACACACACACATACGCGCGCGCGCACACACACACACACACACACACACACACACACACACACACACACACACACACACACACACCCACACACACACACACCACCACACACACCCTACTCCCCCAAACACACCCACACACACAACAAGCAGGCAACAGTACCCGGTGCACGCACGCACGGAACAGATTGCTACGATAATTTGATCACCCATAGCGTACCGCCTGGCGTCTCTGATCTCTAGATCGTTCCGCCTAATTATATATTCTTACCGTGGCTGTTATGATCACCGACAAATGAGTAACTGCTGGAAAGCTGAGACCATTGAATTCTCGATAAGGGCCACACCCGAGAGCAGAACATAACATAACAGTGTAAGGATGAAAACTGCCAAGAAAAAAGAAAACACTATAAAAAAAAACGTTGACGTACTCGGTGAGTTTTTATGTAAGGAAACGGGTAATATCCCTTCGCATACCGGAATAATAGATCAAAAGGTTCCTGCATAACACCTTGCAGGTCCAGACAGTCCTACTTTTTGGGATGAACTCAGCCTGTCCGGAGGTCGTCCGACATTGGGTTAATCCGACGAACACCCACAGGTTAAAGGGGAGCATAAACATAGAAAGATTAAGGGCCCTATCCGAATAGGAATGGAAGCAAATACAAGTTGATAAAAAATTGTTTGGATGTTAAAAGGAACGTTTCTACCTTTTGTTCTTTCAACTTCATTTTCTCCAGTCCTCCTCGCGCGTGTTAATCTCACCCTGTCTATCTTTGTATGTCTCTCTCTCTCTCTCTTTGCCTGTCTGTCTCTCTTTGTCTGTCTGTCTCTATGTCTGTCTTAGTGTCTCTATATCTCTATGTGTGTCTTTCTGCCTCTGTCTCTCTCATTCACTATCTCTCTGTGTGTGTCTGTCTCTATCTCTCTTTCTCTCTAGCAAGGAATGACTGCTAGATAGGTCCAAATAGACCTAATACGATTATCCTTGAGTATTAAAGGTTTCGAATTCGAGTTCTCTCTCTCTCTTTCTCCCCCCTCCCCCCCCCCCTTTCTCTCTTAGAACGCTCGCGGTCATCTTTGTCTGAGACTGAAAAAGTTTCAGTCTAATATTTTCAGTTATAGCCTTACATACTTCCCGTATTGCTAATAATTCTGCTTGTCTAATTTTCCGATGTCTTTGCTGAGTCATTCAATTTCACCCGCAATCCCCACCCACCCCTCCTTAGCCCTTCCTTCACTGCCGTGATGTCACTTGAAAACGGCCGTTAAAATGCCAAATTTGAAACCCTCAAGCCTTTCTGTTATCTTTTCGCACTGGCATAAGAAAGGATTTTCATCAAAACGCATAACATTGAAGGTAGACGTGTTATAGGACCGGAAAATATACTGTTTGCAGGCACCACCACCGTTCATCTGTCAGCCCAGAAATTTTACAGGCTGGGGCAGTGAAGGGGTTAACCCCTTCACTGCCACGACGTTACTTGAAAATGACCAATAAAAGTGCGGAATGTCAAATCCTTACGCCATTCTCTTTTTTTCTTTCTTTTTCTTTTCAGCAGTTGAAACGCTTTTCATCAAAATGCACACTATTTAAAGTAGATGTGTTACAGGACCGGAAACTATACTGTCTGCAGGCGCGCCCTTGAATCTTTCAGCCCGGAAATGTCCGTTACAGGCCGGGGCAGTGAAGGGGTTAAAAGCAGGGTAACGTAGCCCGCTACCCGTGTCGTGAATACAAGTGAATAAGAGTTTTGGACTTGTCGGGACTTAATATGATAACTTGGGATCCGCCCTGATATTACCACGGCAGCTGAGTGAGTGAGTGAGTGAGTGAGTGAGTGGGTGGGTGAGTGAGTGAGTAGGTGGGTGAGTGAGTGAGTGGGTGAATAAGTGGGTGGGTGGGTGGGTGAGTGGGTGAGTGAGTGGGTGGGTGAGTGAGTAAGTGAGTGAGTGAGTGAGTGGGTGGGTGAGTGAGTGAGTGGGTGAGTGAGTGAGTGGGTGAGTGGATGGGTGAGTGAGTGGGTGGGTGAGTGAGAGAGTGAGTGGGTGGGTGAGTGAGTGGGTGGGTGGGTGGGTGAGTGAGTGGGTGAGTGAGTGAGTAGGTGAGTGAGTGGGTGAGTGGGTGAGTGAGTGAGTGAGTGAGTGAGTGAGTGAGTGGGTGAGTGAATAGGCGTTTAGAACTCGTCTCAAGTACCTGACTCACAACACGTCCTTCGTGGTGCCGGGACGTCTGTGGTCATCGCGAGGTCAGTGTGACTGGGGCGACACTGACTGACTCGCTGGTCAGCTGTGACCGCGCCACACACGCAAGGGGTCAGAAGCGGGTACGGGTGTGGTAGCACGCACATCCGCCACGTTTGCTCATACTGACTAACGTTGTTGCTTTTCTCTCTTTTTTTCGGCTGTGCGCCTTTTGAGATTTTGGGTTGGTTGTTTCAGAGAGAGGGGAGAGAGAGAGAGAGAGAGAGAGAGAGAGAGAGAGAGAGAGAGAGAGACGCTCACGCGCGCACGTGCACACATACACACAGACGCACGCATGCACGCATGCATGCAACCCCATTCCCCCCCCCCCCCCCCCCCCCACTTCGCACGCCCCCTTACAGGAGAGGGGGAGGAGAGAAGAGAGAGAGAGAGAGAGAGAGAGAGAGAGAGAGAGAGAGAGAGAGAGAGAGAGAGAGAGAGAGACGACACGTGTTGCGTGCGCGCCACACACACACACACACACACACACACACACACACACACACACACACACACACACACACACACACACAGCGCGCGCACGCATGCACGCACCCCCCCCCCAGCCCCCACGCGCACATCCAGCTATCGATCTTAGAGAACTTAATCAGTGAAAAGCTCAGTTGGAACGAAGAAAATACAGCTATGCCGAAACGGAGGAAGACAATGAGACAAACAGATACATAGAAGAAAGAGAGAAAGAAAGAAAGAGAGAAAGAGAGAAAGAAAGAAAGAAAGAGAGAAAGAAAGAACCATAAGACAGCGGGTTAGGACGAAAGACATGCCGACAAAGAGGGCGAGAAAGAAGAGAAGAAGAAAAAGAGAAAGACAGGCAGAAATAAAAGAGAGAAGGAGAGAAAGAAGAAATAATGGAAGAAGGAACGAACGAAAGAAAGAAGCAGCGGAACGAAGACAGAGGGAAAAAAAGATTTTTTTAAAAAGGAAGAAAAGAAAGAAAGAAAGAAAGACACTGATAATTAAAGGCAAGCAGACAGAAAGTAAGACGGGCAGACATAATGAAACCCCGTCCCCCGCCCCCCCCCCCGAAAAAAAGAGAAAAAAGAGAAAGACACCAAAAAAGAAGTAAAAAACAACAAACAAACCAAAAAGGCAACAAGAAAAGAAAAAGAAAAAAACGACAAGCAAACAAACAAACAAACAAACAACAACAACAACAACAAAAAGAAGAAAGAAACAAAGTCGGAATGAAACACAGACGCAAAAGAGAAACAAAAGAAAGAAAGAAAAGAATACAAGAAAGGAAGACAGAGCAACAGAATGGAACAC
>JABMCL010000728.1:752500-755000 GCA_018857735.1 Alviniconcha marisindica | reverse complement strand
CCCTCTCCCCTCTCTCTTCCTCTGTCTCCCCCTCTCTTCTTCTCTCGGTCCCTCTTTCAGTCTCCCTCCCCCCCTTCTCTACCTTCTCCCTCTCTCTCCCCTCTCTCTTCTTCTATCTCCCCCTCTTTTCTTCTCCCGGCCCCTCTCCCAGTTTCCCTCCCCCCCCTTCTCTACCTTCTCCCTCTCTCCCCCCCTCTCTCTTCCTCTATCTCCCCATCTCTTCCTCTCTCGGCCCCTCTCTCAGTCTCCCTTTCTCCCATTCTCTACATTCTTCCTCTTTCCGCTCTCCTCCCCCCTCTCTCTTCCTCTATCTCCCCATCTCTTCCTCTCCCAGTCCCTCTCTCAGTCTCCACCTTCCCCCCTTCTCTACCTTCTCCCTCTCTCTCCCCTCTCTCTTCCTCTATCTCCCCCTCTTTTCCTCTCCCGGCATCTCTCTCAGTCTCCACCTTCCTCTTCCCTACCTTCCCCCTCTCCCTCCCCTCTCTCTCCCCCTCTCGCTTCCTCTGTCTACCCCTCTCTTCCTCTCCCGGTCCCTCTCTCAGTCTCCCTCCCCCCATTCTCTACCTTCTCCCTCTCTCTCTCCCCCTCTCACTTCCTCTATCTCCCCATCTCTTCCTCTCCCGGCCCCTCTCTCAGTCTCCACCTTCCCCTTCTCTGCCTTCTCCCTCTTAGTCTCGCTTCCGTCTTCTACGGTGTATCATTATGTTAAAGCATCATTCCTCTGATCACATTACAAATGTTGTCCGGTGCATTGCTTATGCACAACAGCCAAAAAAACTATAATCTATTATTTCGACGTCGACGATGCTGTGGAAGAAGCCAGATTACTGGACAGGGAGTATCACGCTAGTCCGTCTGTGTAGACTGCGGAATTGCCCATCGTCCGGTCGCCATGACATGCTGGAAAACGTCCATAGAGTGGACAGTATGGAAAGACTGAAGCTATGGCAGTTTCAAGTGTTTTCCTTTTCGTTGTTTCTACTGTGATTGTTGTGTCTTGTCCGTTGGTCCAAATGCCAGGTGAGCGATACTGACGAAGATCGCCGCTCTTGACTGAGTTGATACAAGATTATTTTAATTCCGGTAAGACTTGATGTGTCCTTTCCTCCCTCCCCCACAGAGAGAGAGAGAGAGAGAGAGAGAGAGAGAGAGAGAGAGAGAGAGAGAGAGAGAGAGAGAGAGAGAGAGAGAGAGAGAGAGAGAGAAGAGAGAGAGATGGTTTAATTGACTTGAGCGAGTGCTCATATCAACATACACAACACGGTACACAAAAATAATGTACACATAAGCCTGGAAATACGTTAATTCCCAGTCCCAGAGAGAGAGAGAGAGAGAGAGAGAGAGAGAGAGAGAGAGAGAGAGAGAGAGAGAGAGAGAGAGAGAGAGAGAGAGAGAGAGAGAGATGGATGGCTTCACTGAGGGGTACAATCAAACCACCGTATCAGCCACCTCACAACAGAGGAAATCCAATGCCGTCTCAGTCCTGCACCATTCATACTAACATCAAAGGGAAGTCAGTAAAGCCTTTTAACAACTTGACGAGTCAGTTTAGTCCCCTTTACCACCAGAGGGCCACGACCGAAACTTTTGCCAGCGGATCCCAAGTCCCCAAGATGTAGAACGTCAACAAAGACTAGACCCCGAATGGACGACCCAGATTCCCCACTGAACTACCTGCACTTCAAAGCCGCCAACATCAAACCCAATCCGAACAACCTGCAAAGAGACGGGCACCTCTGAATGATGATGTATGACGTAAACATAACTTAATTTGATGTCTGAATGACTGGCGGACGTCGTCATCGCCTCGCCGTACGACTAAAGCTTATAGTCGCTTCGCCACACCCCTGGATTCGGGTGAAAAATGCCCAATGCTCCCTACCGTCTCGGACAAAAGCAATCTCGGACAGAAATTGGACGTTGCCGACACGGTTGTGAGTCTGTTTAGGGACTGAGCCCCCAGCGGTGGTCAGCAGCTTGGAGGACCGCGGGATCAAAATGGGAGAGGGGGTAGGGGTCACACGGGTGAAGGTGCTGGGGGAGAAGGTGGTGGGGGATTGGGGGGTGGGGGGGAGGGCGTAGATGTAGCGGCATATACAGTCAGTCAGTGAAAGCCGACTGACTTACCTAACCACACACTGAGACAGACAGACAAACAGACAGGCAGGCAGGCAGGCAAGCAGACAGACATACAGACAGACACTCATCAGAGAGAGAGAGAGAGAGAGAGAGAGAGAGAGAGAAGAGAGAGAGAGAGAGAGAGAGAGAGAGAGAGAGAGAGAGGAGAGAGAGAGAGAGAGAAGAGACGAACCACACGCGCGCGCGTGCACACACACACACGCACACATGCACGCAACCCCCCCCCCCCTCCCCCCCCCCACACACACAGCCCGCTATCTAGGGTGGTAATGTAGTGACACGATTGTTCGTGGAGTTGGAAGGTCTGCTTGAGACAGAGACAGAGACAGGGAGACCTGAAAAAAACAGGGGGGGGGGGGGG
>JABMCL010000728.1:735000-742500 GCA_018857735.1 Alviniconcha marisindica | reverse complement strand
GGGGGGGGGTGGCAGATCCCGAAGGGTCTCCCCACGGGGCCAACGCCGCGCTGGCCGTTACGCCCTCTTCCCGATCAGGACCCCATCAACGATGCTACGACTGCATCATTATCGGATTACCCGCGTCTTCCAGGCCCCTTTCGAGCATCTTCCCTCAGTGCTGGGGGGACAGTGGACAAGGGGCAACCGTCCGCGAGACAGCCAACGGCAGGACAATACGTTACGCTGGGAGGAGGCGACCGACGGAGGCCTCCAGTTGATCGCTTTTGCCCTGTATGTGTGCGTGTGTCTTCGGTGATGGCTCTGTGGTATTCACATTACGACTAAGTAAACATGGTGCTTCACGTCCACAGAAACCACGAGGCTTATTAGGGACGGGGAGAAGGGGGGGGGGGGGGGGGGGGGGGGGGAGAATTGGAGGTTGGGGAAGAGGGAGATTATATATCTATCGCTACATTACGACTAATACAAGGCTGTAGGTTTTATGGGGCACTGAAACGCCATAATGATTTTACGGTCTGTGTTGATCATGTTTAATGTTGTCAGTAGCCTTGTCTCTCTGTCTGTCTCTGTTTTTTTTGTCTCTCTTTGTCTGTCTGTCTCGCTAATATTTTATAGTGGTTCTGTCATATATACATGCTAAATAAATAAATAAATATGATACAGAAAACGTATAACAACAGTCCAAACATGTCCTGGTTTCAAAAACTTTTATTCCAGATTTTCAAGGCGTGCCCGGTCGGCTAAATTCCTACGACACCTAATCGCTCTCTCTCTCTATCTATCTGTCTATTTATTACTTGCAGATGGGCGTTTGTGTGGGCGTGTGTGTAATAGTATGTGTGTGTGTGTGTGTGCGTATGCATGCGTGCGCGTGTGTGTATACATCTGTGTGTGTGTTGTTTGTTTGTTTGTGTGTGTGTGTGTGTGTGTGTGTGTGTGTGTGTGTGTGTGTGTGTGTGTGTGTGTGTGTGTGTGTGTGTGTGTGTGTGTGTGTGCCTGCCCGGTCGGCTAAATTCCTGCGACACCTAATCTCTCTCTCTCTCTCTCTCTCTCTCTCTCTCTCTTACTTGCAGATGGGCGTTTGTGTGCGCGTGTGTGTAATAGTATGTGTGTGAGTGTGTGCGTATGCATGCGCGCGCGTGTGTGTATACATCTGTGTGTGTGTGTGTGTGTGTGTGTGTGTGTGTGGTGTGCGTGCGTGCGTGCGTGCGTGCGTGCGTGCGTGCGTGCGCGTGCGAGCGCGTGTGTGCGTGGTGTGCTCACCTTTTTTAGTACTTACAACACAGACCAGTCCTGGGGTTGCGGAGGACAGGACCTTAAAATCCAACTTCTAACTCCCTAGCTGTCAACACAGAGGTAGGTCCGTAGATCGATCGATAGACAATTTGGTTTTAATGCTCAGAAAAGAAACAGAAAAAGTACGGTGTAGGCTGCATGAGGGCAAGTGTTTATACCGAATGTATAAGAAACTCGGGAAAAATTACTCAGAGAGATTCAAAGTCAGTTCTTTAAAAATCGACACACACTCCCTCCACTTACTCCCTCCACTTACCCCCCCCACCCCCATCCTCCCTCGTCCCCCGATCTTCCATAACTAATCAAATAGCAACCGACAATATGGCCTGCATATTTTGATATTCACCGTTTGACTGTTCGATGAGTGTGTGTATACACATGGGTACACACTGACACAGAAATCACAACATACTTTTTATGTAGATATTTTGCATATATACTCTCTGTTTTCCTTTTCCGCTCTGTCTCTCTGTCTGTCTGTCCTCCTACTCCTCTCTCTCTCTCTCTGTCTTCCTTTTCCGCTCTGTCTATATGTCTCTCTCTTCCATTTCCGTTCTGTATATCTGTCTGTCTGTCTTCGTCCTCTTTCTCTCTCTCTCTCTCTCTCTCTCTCTCTCTCTCTCTTCTCTCTTCTTTGTCTATCCTGTCTTCCCGTTCTCTTCTGTCTGTCTCCTTCCGCTCTGTCTCTGTCTGTCTTCTCTCTTCTGTCCGTCTCGTGTTGCTGTCTGTCTCCTTCCGCCTCTCTGTCTCTCTGTTTCTGTCTCTCCTTTTCCGCTCTCTGCTTCTTCTGTCTTACTCTGTCTGTCTTCCTTTTCCGTCTCTATCTGTCTGCTCTCTTCTCCCTCTCTCTTCTTCCTTTTCCGCTCTACTCTGTTCTGTCCTCGTCTCTCCTCGCTCTCGTCTCTGCTCTCTCTCTGCTCCTTTCTCTCTCTTCTCTCTCTCTCTCTGCTTCTCTTCTCCTTTTCCTCTGTCTCTGTCTTCCCTTCTCGCTCTGTCTGTCTGCCTGTCTGTTTCTCCCCAGCCCATACCCCTTTCGGATAAAGACTATTTCTTCAGGCCTTTCACAACATGTCGAACATTGAAAGCATTTCCTCCAGGCACGTTTGCTGTAAGAACCGTCATAAAACCCGGCCGGTCTGAAGGCTGAAGAGAACAAGACTTGCTGCGTCAGCCAAAGCTGATTTCAATACTTCAGTTACCCACTTCTGATTTTTTTCTCTCTCAAAGGTGACAATAAACAAAACACGAATTAACGAAGAACAACAGAACCCTGTGACTGATGAATAAACAATACGAGAAGATCGTCCTTTCTCAAAAGTGACAACAAACACGAATTAACGAAGAACAACAGAACCCTGTGACTGATGAAGATCGTCCTTTTGTCTCCTTCTAAGAGGAGGCCAGTGATTCAGCAAAAGCACCGAACGTGGATAACAGATCGCAAAAGCATACCAGTGACGTTGTTTGTCTGTATTTTTTTCATTTTTTTATTAAAACGAAAAGAAGATGGAAAAAAAAAAAATGAAAAAAAAATTCCATTGTAGATGTGTTATCCGTTGTTTTGATAACCTCTATATGCAAACAGAAATACTATTATTCACTCTTGTTTGAAATGCATGGCTGCACGACTCGAGTTCGACATAAATTAACTAGAGACACACAGACACACACAGACACAGACACACAGACACACAGACACAGACACAGACACACAGACACACACACACACACACACACACACACACACACACACACACACACACACACACACACACACACACACACACACACACACACACACACACACACACACACACACACACACACACACACACACACACACACACACACACACACACACACACACACACACACACACACACACACACACACACACATACACGCGCGCGCGCAAACTCCACTAAAAACACAATACGCAAATGTGTAGTCAATTACAAACGGGTAATTGCGATTATATATTTAATTACCAATCTTGCAGAGTCCATTAGGTGATCCATGCCATGTAATGAAACGGTCACTAATGAAAGTAACCCTTCACTATTGCAACTATGACAATAACAACAACAGTAACAACAACAACAATAATAAAGATAATAATAAGGAAGGAATGAGACGGATATCAGAAGGCAAAGAATTCTACGAGAAAGAGCGTTGGCCAAAGGTTTTAGTTTTAAAATGGAGATGCAAAGTGTCGGTGTGTCTGCAGAAGAACGAAAGCTGCCTGGAAGGGGTGTACACAGTGAGAAGGTCAGAGAGACAGACAGGGGGTGAAGTCAGAGAAGTTGTGACAGAAACTGTGTTAATCGTAGCACACCTCTCTCCAATCAACAGTAGTCAACACAGTTCAGTGCCTTTACTATAATTTTCAAGTCAGACCACACATGCCATCATCCTCACAGATTCAATGAGCTTGCTACAAAAAGTGAAAATGGAATGGGTAGCCCAGACTGGCATGTGTCAATGTTCGACATCCACCTTCGAAAACTCCTGTGGGTATATTGCCATGGACATGCTGGAGTCAAGGGAACTGGCCGAGCACACAGACTGGCGGGCAAAGCAACTACCATAAGTTGTTTGCATCTCCGAAGAAGATCTCCAATGTTGAGGAGCTTGAGACACTACATGCGGGCACAAAGCCAAGGATATATCACTACCGATCGCCCGGAAGAGAGAGGTATGGAAAGAGAAAGCTCTAGACGATTTGCCTTGAAAGCACGTAAGAGGGCCATCGTCAATCAGGCGAACGTTGGAATTGTTTTAAGGCAACGTTGGGGAAACATCTGAGAAAGGGTGGAGCGCATATGGGCTTTCGGGTTGGAGCGCATGTGGGCTTTTGCCGAGCGGATAGATACAATCGTGAACTGAGCGAAACTGAGCCATAATTTTCAAACGACAGGTTGTTTACAGGTTTATTTATTCGCAACAATAGGATAATTGGGTCCTCTTCTTGTAACCGCACTATAAACATTCTCCCATGGTTTCGGGAAGGAGTTAGCGAGTGTTGTAAAAACTGCCAGGACCTTAGCCAGAAAATTAACGGGCGTTGTAAAGGAGACCCGCTGTGAAGCCGTTGTCTGTCTGCTTGCTGTCCCAACGTCCGCAAATTGCAGCATGTCCTGCCGGTGGTAATCCGTTCGCAACAACCTGTCCACCCGAAAGAGACCGCGGGTGTCGCGAATGGTTACCCGCAAGACTCATGCCTCGGCCCCTTGTCAGCGGTCAGATGGACCCGGGGCGTTGTCCAAAACCAGCTGACCTTGGTTCAGAAGAATTTGACTGACCACCTCAGCCCAGCTTAGAGAAGCGAGGGCGGCCTATAGTTCTAAATCTGGACATAGAATTGAACACACGGCCTTCGTCTAGTTCAGTTCTGAGTCGTGCCAAATGAATCCCGACCACCGCATTATCAACGCTAGAGATTCATCCATCCATCCATTCATTCATTCGTTGTTCATTTGTAGGACACGGTGCTCAATACGCTCCGAGGACCACGACACCCATCTAAACGGCTACCTGCTGCGTCGCCTTTGACGAGGGTTTTGCTGTGAAGGTCCACCTCTGATTAGCGGTAATCCCTGCAATATTGTGCCGACTGCGTTGAGATGAACAGCTCCGATGCTTGTGGTTATTCCATTCCTGGGGTATTCGTCACTGTCAGGATTACCCGTGACTTTTAACGCCGGCTGATTTGGGGTGACGGGTGCTTCGGCTTTGTGGCATTGTGCCGTTGGGGACCAGAACCTATAAATTATCAATGGAATGGGGGACGGGCTGTGTCCGCCTTTCATGCTCCTCTATAGTGTAGTATAGTAAGAGTATAGTAAAACAGAAAAAAAGAAGGGGTATGATTTTTGTGACTGGGGTAAGAGGAACTACCCGCTCGTTCATGAGACGAAACAGGAAAAACAAAACAAAACAAAAACCAAAAACAAACAAACAAACAAAAACAAGTTTATTTTATTCTGTCATTCATACACCCATTCATTCAGCGTGGAGATAAAAAGAAGACGTAAACTGAAAGGGAGGAGGCGGAACAGTCAAACGGTGAATAATGAAATGTAGGCTGCTTATCTGTTTTTGGTTGTAGTGTTTTGGTGTTCACTAGCCGAAAAGCAGAACGCCAGAGGTCATCCTTGTTTCGGATTTTTAATCGTATTTTGGCTTTTAAAAAGGAACTACCACCCCCCCTCCTCCCCCCACACCCCCCCCGCGCCCCCAGTTTACACATATTTTGTATTGTCCTGTTAAATCAGCGCTCTTTTCAACCGTTTGCGTGTTTGGGACTTGAGAATCCAGTCAAGTTCCTTTAACAGACAGGAAGCAGTGCAGACTCGGCAAGCAGTGCTATAGAACAGTAAGTGGGCGGTGGAAGCCGTAGAGACCTGTACCTATAATTACTGACTGTTGACCAGCTGACACCGTAAGTGCATGGCCACCGACTGACCAGAAGGCATTGTCTAGTCTTGGTGGTCCTGCTGTCCATCGTGTCCAGTTTTCAAAGAAGAGGTGGACGAAAGAATGCCTTTCATGTATTTGTGCAGGCTTCCTTTCAGGTTGTGTTATACGGGGCGCGGGCCTGGGAGGCGCATATCGCCCAGGAATATCTCTGAGGTCCAGTCGGTGCGCTAAGTCCACCTACAATATTGGAATGTGCAGATACAATCTGTACCTACATGCTGAAAGATTACTTCTTTTTTTGAATATTAAGCACACGGACTGTGGTATATATTCCTCTAACGCAGATGTGTCCGCGCTCATAGTTCAGGAGTGTGTGAGAGTCGAGGTGGCCGTCCCGCTGGGCTGTCCGTCCTAACGAGCCTTCTGGTTTCCGTGGACGTAAAGCTATATTGAACCATGCTTCGGCATTGGTCTCAGTTTGTAACTAATATGTCAGCTGACATCTGAGGACATTAATCGACACTACCTACCTGGCGTCCGCGCCACTGTGAAAAAAGAAGAAGAAGAAGAAGAAGAAGAAGAAGAAAGAGGAGGAGGAGGAGGAGGAGGAGGAGGAGGAGAAGAGAAGAAGAAAAAGCGGAGGAGGAGGAGGAAGAGGAGGGAAAGAGATAATGCCAGTTGTAAAAACTGGGTTATACTAAGTGGGGGAAAACAAAAATGTACACACACACACACACACACACACACACACACACACACACACACACACACACACACACACACACACACACACACACACCACACACACACACACACACCACGCACACACACACACACTGACACGCAATCGCACGCACATATATGCGCGCGCGCAGTCACATATGCAGGTACACACGCGGCGTACGCACGCACGCACGTACACATACACACACGCGCGTGCGCATGCCTGTACACACATGATGCTATGAAATAAAACAAAGTCTCTCTAAAAAAAAAAATGTATTATGCATCACATTTGCCTTTGTCAACCGAACGGAAAATACTTTGTGTGACACAAAAACCATAAAATATAACCTTTCACAACCTTTTCGAACTACGAATACGGAATCAAGGTCAAGTTCTAACAGCTCGATTCTAATACTTTGTTTGGCTTTCAGTAGGGCGTGGGGGTTGGGGTTGGATGAAGATGGAGGTGGATTAGGTTTCATAACGAATTGCTTACTCAACACAATGCGCTTGATATAACAAACAATACCACGGAGGCAACGCCCAAATAGTTTACTTTCTCGTAATCTGCCTGGATGGCGAAAACACTTTCTCTACACCGTATCAATGCTCGCCATGAGCTGTTTTCTTTATGGAAGGAGAGAAACTTGATTTTCGTTCGCGATGGAGACCCGATGTGGACGGCAATTGAGCGATCCGCGAGGTCGCGCATACCAAAGACTCGAACTGAATGGAACAGGAGACTGGATTCTTTCCAATCAGATAAAAAGAACTTGAACGTCAATGGCGTTACATCTCGAATCTCAGGTACGCATAACAGCTAGCGAATGAAAATTCCTCGCGATCACTGACCCATAGGACGAGGGGTGTTTTATTTTATTGGTTATTTAATGGATTACGTTGCTTTGCAAGCCGGCCCGCTAAAGGGAGAGTATCCGGTTTTTTATCGTTTATTGAAGGGGTTACCCTAGCATGGTGATTGTGTATGTGCATAATGATTATGGCTGCGGATTTCACTTTCGCAACAATGCGTCTGAGATGTCCGTCTATGGTCAT
>JABMCL010000728.1:727500-730000 GCA_018857735.1 Alviniconcha marisindica | reverse complement strand
CACTGAATTGACATTGACACCCCCGCCATTTCAGACGCGGCACGGATGACGACACGGCGGTTCACCCTTTCAGTCAATGCTGTCCGTACACTATGCAGATGCTGACTAGCCAAGACTGCTGGTCTTTGGTTAGACTCACTGATGCCTGCACACACTGACTGAGGCTGGCCCTGGAGGGGGAATTGACATTGACACCCCCGCCATTTCAGACTGAGGCTGGGGTGACTGATCGACTGAGAAACTGACGAGGGTTTGTATGGACTGAGTGTACGTTTAGCCACTGAATTGACATTGACACCCCCGCCATTTCAGACTGAGGCTGGGGTGACTGATCGACTGAGAAACTGACGAGGGTTTGTATGGACTGAGTGTACGTTTAGCCACTGAATTGACATTGACACCCCCGCCATTTCAGACTGAGGCTGGGGTGACTGATCGACTGAGAAACTGACGAGGGTTTGTATGGACTGAGTGTACGTTTAGCCACTGAATTGACATCGACACCCCCGCCATTTCAGACTGAGGCTGGGGTGACTGATCGACTGAGAAACTGACGAGGGTTTGTATGGACTGAGTGTACATTAACGTTTAGCCACTGAGTTGACACCCCCGCCAATTATTTCAGCGACTGCCTGAGGCTGAGGGGACTGGTTCGACTCAACTGACGAGGGTTTGTATGGACTGACTCAGTGTCCGTTTAGCCACTGAATTGACACCCCCGCCAATTATTTCAGCGACTGAGGCTCGATGGGGCGTTTCCCGTCTTTGTGTGTGTGTGTGTGTGTGTGTGTTGTGTGTGTTGTGTGTGTGTGTGTGTGTGGTGTGGGGGTGTGTTGTGTGTGTGTGTGTTGTGTGTGGTGTGTGTGTGTGTGTGTTGTGTAGTTGTGTGTGTGTGTGTGCTGTGTGTGTGCGTGTGTGTGGTGTGTGGTGGTGTGTGTGGTGTGCGTTAGTGGTGCGTTGTGTGTGTGCGTGTGTGCGTTAGTGCGTGCGTGGTGCGTGTGTGCGTGTGGTGTGCGTGGTGTGTGCGTGTGCGTTCGTGCGTGCGTGCGTGCGTGGTGTGCGTGTCGTGCGTGCGTGCGTGCGTGCGTGCGGGTGCGCGTGCGTGCGTGCGTTGCGTGCGTGCGTTGGTGCGTGCGTGCGTGCGTGTGCGTGCGTGCGTGCGTGCGTGCGTGGCGTGCGTGCGTGCGTGCGTGCGTGCGTGCGTGTGTGCGTGGTTGTTGTGTGGTGTGTGTGTGTGTGTGTGTGTGTGTGTGTTTGCCATAATATGCCGATAATATTAAATGACTGCTGGACTGGACCGAGGTGGCGATACGCTTGAGTGGGAGAATATGGCATATATATATATGCCATGTTGTCGCCTGCACGGCATGTTTCACTTTATGACGGAAACAGATTATGTGAACAATACAAAACTTAATATAAAAAAGAAGAAATAAAAGTAAGCGCCGTTTCGGCCTACGCCTACACAAATCATGTCTTAACATACAAACTGTTATCTGTCTGTCTGTCTGTCTGTCTGTCTGTCTGTCTGTCTGTCTGTCTATGTCTGTCTGTCTGTCTGTCTGTCTCATAGTCGCTCTCTGCGAGTTTCTCGACGTCTCTGTCTCTCTGACTCTGTATCGCTCTGTCTCTGTCTCAATGTGTCTATGTTTGTCTGTCTGAGTCTCTCTCTCTCTCTCTCTCTCTCTCTCTCTCTCTCTCTCTCTCTCCTCTCTCTCTCTCTCTTGTATTTCGTTCCATTCCCAAGTAGGTTTCCTGATTTAAAATGGATTGTATAATTTGTATTGTGACTGATGGATGTGATGTGTAGGTTATTTTGTTTGTTTGTTTGTTTGTTCACTGAGCTGCATTGTGTTGCATAGTTTGAACAGCTCCGCCCAGGCAACCGAGACAGAAGAGGCTGACACACAAACAAACAAACAAACAAAAGAACCCTCACATCACATCCACCTGTTCAGCTATTTCTACAGTTTCCTTTTCCTTTGATCTTTTTGACGCTTGTGTGTGTGTGTGTGTGTGCTTGTTTTGCTAGTATCGCTTTGATCGTTGATCGCTTTGCGAGCCACGCCACTGAATGTCCCAACCCTGAGACAATCGGACCCATTTAACTGTTGCTGATGTTTTGTTCGGAATAAAACAGGATATTTAGCCTACGGGAAGGACAAAACTAAACAATCTCAATTGTAAAAACTGAATCCGGGCAGTCTTTGTTCCCGCCACGTCGGTGCCAGCCACTCCAGTGTCCCAACCCTGAGACAGTCTGACCCATTTAACTGTTGTTGACGTTTTATTCGAAATAAAATAGCATAATTACGAAGGTCAAAAGCTAAACAATCTTAAACAATCTTAATCATAAAAACTGAATCCAGGCAGTCTTTGTTCCAGCCCGCATCTCCTCGCCAACCACTCCAGAGACAATCTGACCCATTTAACTGTTGTTGACGTTTTATTCGGAATAAAAAAGCATAATTACGGAGGGCCAAAGCGAAACAATGTCAAT
>JABMCL010000728.1:697500-715000 GCA_018857735.1 Alviniconcha marisindica | reverse complement strand
TTGGATCTTGTTTTAGAACGCTAGCAGTGCTTCTTGTTTGAGTTTTGTTTGTTGGTCTTCCGTTGTTCATGTTTGAGGCAGATGGGTGGTGGAGAGGAGTTTTGGACGTTAGAAAGATGAATGTGCTAAAGGGCAAACAAACAGGAGCACCTTTTCAACCTACTTTAAGCCAAGAGCATCAATGGATTCGTTCTCGATCAAAATCCGTTTGAAAGGGGTGTGTTCACCCTTTAGTCCAAACACAGATTCCAACAACCTCATGTGGGCCTGTGGATGTAGGACCTTTTTTTTCTGTTTTCTTTTTCTTTTAAAAGGGACGCTAATTTAACATGACGATACAAAACGTGTGCAAATTTTCCGGGGTAAACCCCTTTTTGAAGCGACAAAATAACAGGATAAACGAAAGTATACTTATGCGGCTTCGGTTGTGGTGTGTTCAATACCTGACACAGATTCTACCAAACACTTCAGGCACTGAACACACCACAACTGTAAAGGATAAGTACATTTTCGTTTATCACTTAACAGTTGTTTTTTCGCTTGCAAAACAACGTAAGAGATATTTTGTATAATAACACTGATGTCATAAATTCTGTTGTTAAATTTATTGTTCATAGTCATGTGGGTAAGTTAGTATAATAAAATAATAATGATATGCTCTTTTTCTCTCTCTCTTTTTTCGTTGTTGTCTTCTATCACCTCGATGCGAACAGACATAAAATAAAACAAGGATTGATTGATTGATTGTCGCTTGTAAAAGGGGCTTACCCCCGAGAATTCGCTAGTTTTGTATTTTCATATTTAAATTTGCGATTTTTTTTAACCTTTATGGCTTGGATCTTGTTTTAGAACGCCTAGCAGTGCTTCTTGTTTCAGTTTTGTTTGTTGGTCTTCTCCGTTGTTCATGTTTGAGGCTGATGGGTGGTGGAGAGGTGGTTTCTTTGGTGACGTTAGAAAGATGGAATGTGCTGTATCAGTCAAAGCGAAACAGGACGCACCCTCTGCAACAGGTTAATGGAGTAAGATTGCATCAATGGATACAGCTCTTCCATAAAGACAGCTGCCATTCTTCGTGTCGTGTTTTCAGTTTTTGCGAAAGGGAACCTTTTCCGCTTGAATCGGTGTGTGTGTGTGTGTGTGTGTGTGTGTGTGTGTGTGTGTGTGTGTGTGTGTGTGTGTGCGGTGGTGTGCGTGTGTGTGTGTGTGTGTCCGGCGGGGTGTGTGCGGGTGCGTGCTGTGTGTGTGTGTGTGTGTGTGTGTGTGTGTGTGTGTGTGTGTGTGTGTGTGGTGTGCGTGGTGTTTGTGTGCGCCGTGCGGGGGCATGTGTCGTCGTGGTGCATGTGCTAGTGCGTGCGTGCGTCGCGCGTGGTGTGTGTGTGTTGTTGTGGTGTGTGGTGTGTGCGTGGTGGTGTGGTGTGTGTGTGTGTGTGTGTGTGTGTTGTGTGTGTGTTTTGTGTGTGTGTGTATGTGTGGTGATATGTATACACACAATAACTGAGACTATTTTAGTGACACCCACACGCCCCAGGCCCGGATATCCGGCCTTAATAAAGAACAATTAATTCCTCTGAAGCGAGATGTTCAACCCCACCCCCGAACCCCTTCCCCACCAAATTCTGATATCTGAGCTCAGTAAGTAAAGCAGCGAGATGTCCTCCCCCAAAATGTGAGCCGGTTTGGCCCAGCGGTAAGGTTTCAGGCTGGTAAGCAGAGGGACCTCGGTTCGACTCCGTTTTGGCCTTTTGGTCTGTGGTCACTGTCTTGTGACTCTGCACACACACACACACACACACACACACACACACACACACACACACACACACACACACAACACACACACACACACACACACACACACACACACACACACACACACACACACACACACACACAGTCAGACATCTGACCTAATAAGGACCCAGTTCCTCTGTTTGAAGTGAGTTATTCATCCCATGTCCGTGATATTGCGGCATTCATGACGTGGCAGATAGAACGTTAGTTATGAGGCTGTGCAATTACGAATCTTGCTGGCACGAGCGTTGGTTCGTTAGATTTGTTTAACGCACAGTTGTCTCCGAAGATGTACTTGTCGGGAACGAGGTCCCAGAAGGGGGGGGGGGGGGGGGGGAGAGGGGCTTTATACCTAACGCTACACTGTCATCGCAAGAATGATTTTGCATGTACTGTTGTTGTTGCTCGCTTTTTTTCTTCTTTTCTTTCTTATAGCGCTATTCTCCGCTCTCGAACAGACTCATTGCGCTCGCACGTGATCTACATGAGTGACCAGGTTTTTATAGCGCGTTTTTGAATATCCACCGAAGTGGTGTGCTTACAACGCTGACATGGCTCTTGTCACACGAAACTGCAGACATGAACCTGTTCTGTTTACACCATACAATCATACACCATGTTACTTCATGCAAAGCGACACACGTAAGATGTGAAGCTATTTTAGATGGGAAGCTATGAGAACCATACTAACGTTTCAGCAATGTGAAAGGCAAAGTTGTGACAAGACAGTGTCCACAAGCCACAACTTTTCAGCGAAGAGAAAGGAGAGCCGAAGCGGCGAATCGAACCCAAGTCGCCTTACCGCCTTACCGCTGGGCCAAACCGGATTACACATGGCAAGAACGAAGACTGATCGGCTTCTTTCGCTGGATAAACGTGGCCAGTGCTCTGTGTGACGCGAGGTCAATCCACGTCCTGCTTCAGTGCTAATACAGTGTCCAGACCTAATCGCAGGTGTTGCTTTGACCCCTCGCTCTCATTAATCACATCACATCACATCGCCATCGTGTTATCATTGTGTTTTTCCACAAAGCGGCCAATTTGATCGGGTGGGGGTGCGGGGAGGGGGGAGGGGGGAGGGAAGGGGGAAGTCTGTAAGCGTTTCTCGGTTAAAACCCTGAGGTTCACCCAGTGATGGGTAAGAAGGTTGCGTGTGCAGCCGTTTTCCCACACCGTAAGCAAAACAGTTTATAATCTGTCGACCATGATCAGAGGTTTGCACTATGCAGTCGTTTCCGTGCAGTTTTACGGGAGGTGAGTTGCTGGCACGTTTTGTCACTACGGCACATTTTGTCACTGTGACAAAACGTGCAGCGATGCCTGCACGTTTTGTCACTAACGAGCTAGTGACAAATCGTGCAGGCATTGCAGCTCCTTCTTTTTTCACTTGGATATCAGCACGTGTGATATTGTATGTGCCACTTGTGTGTGTGTGTGTGTGTGTGTGTGTGTGTGTGTGTGTGTGTGTGTGTGTGTGTGTGTGTGTGTGTGTGTGTGGGCGCGGGTGCTGTGCGTGCGTCAAAGAGGAGAAGAGAGAAGAGAGAGAGAGGAGAGAGAGAGAGAGAGAGAGAGAGGAGATGAGAGAGAGGAGGAGAGGAGAGAGAGAGAGAGAGAGAGAGACAGACAGACAGACAGACAGACAGACAGACAGACAGACAGACAGACAGAGAGAGAGAGAGACAGACAGACAGACAGACAGACAGACAGACAGACAGACGGACAGGACAGGACAGACAGACAGACAGACAGACAGACAGACAGACAGACAGAGACAGAGAGAGACAGGGACAGAGACAGAGACAGAGACAGACACAGACAAAAAAGACAGAGAGAGGAGACAGAGACAGAGACAGACACAGAAAGAGACAGAGACAGACACAGAGAGACAGAGACAGAGACAGACACACAGAGACAGAGACACAGAGAGAGCGATAGCAAGAGTGAAAGAGAGAGAGTGAGGGAGGGAAGGAGAGAGCGAGAAAAAATCATGTTAGGCATATATTATGCTACAAAATGTACAAGACGCCCATGGAATGAAACATCACACCCAAAGTCAGTCCACGTTTACCTTTTATCTCATCAAACCATACCAGCCATTCCGAGTCAAACAAGGACATCCACGACACACAATCAAACTACATTTTCACTCAGTCTCTATATCTATAGTCATATTTCACACAGCTCACAGAGCTACGGGCAGCAGTAGCCTCGCAGTCTACTCAAAGCAATACAGAACTTCAGTTTAACGCTGACTGAGGCGGGGATAATAAACACAACACAATACGCAACAACACACACGCGGCGCGCGGGCTGCCACGGACAAATGCACATCAACACGACACACACACACACACACACACACACACACACACACACACACACACACACACACCACACACACACACACACACACACACGTGAGCGCGCACACAAACACTCACACGTGAGCGCGCACACAAACAGCACACAAACGTGAGCGCGGCGCGCGCGCACACACACACACACACACACACACACACACACACCAAAAAACACACACACACAAAAAAACAACACAACACCCCCACACAAACACACATACACCACACACACACACACAAAACCACACAACACACACACCACAAAACACACACACAAGGGGAAAAGGGAAAAAGACGGGTTATAGTGCTGTGGCGAAGGTGGGCAGCGAGGGGGCCCCCGGCCGTTTTGCACCACGTAGTGACAAAACGTGCCGGGGTTTTCAAATGCAGGCTGGCATCGGGTTTGACTCCACAAAAGGGAAGGAAACACCTCTTACCTGATTTTTCCCCCGGGGTCTTTTCCTCGGCGGGTTTGCCTTCTGGTGAAAATAAATCTCAGAATATTAACCCAATAGAAAGTTTGTCCTTCCCCCCAAAAGTGAACCTTTTGGCCCCAACGGTAAGCTTTGGGGGCCCTGGTAAAAAGGGGACCTCGGTTGGGCTTCCTCAAATCCTTTTAAAACCTGATCTTAAAAAAACTTCCCACGTATTCCCCCCGCTTCCCTCTCCCCTCTCTCTCTCTCTCTCTCTCTCCCCCCCCCACACCCCACACACACGCGCGCGCCCCGGAAACCCCAAACAAACCCCCTCTCTTTTCTCACACCCCACACAAAACACACACACACACAACACCCCACCCCCCGTTTTATTTATCTATCTATCTGTCTATCTATCTATTACCCAACATCTTTTCTTTTTCTACCCTATTTACCCACAGGCATGTGCCCCCTGTACAACCCAAAAAACCCAGGCGCCGTGCCGGCCGTCCCAGTTTTGCAAAGGTCCCACAGCTTGTGGGTGGCAGGTTTTTCTGTAGGGCCGTCACTCGCTCAGCGTTGTCAATGTGTTTTTATTGTGGCAATCCGTCATTGGGAATCAGGATGAAAGGAGATGATCTATCGCCTCAGATGTCACAAGCTGGACACTGACGCCGACAATGTGCTGTGACTGACGATGTGCGTTGCGTCACTCGGCGGAAACCTGCCCCATTGTGGGTGATCTAATCTTGGTGTCTGTTGGATGGTGTCTATATATATATATATATATATATATATATATATATATATATATATATATATATATATATAGCTTTCCTTAACTCGCCCTGCATTAGCTGGTGCAGTAGCGCTACACAACCGCGCCAGCTTTCAGTTTTCTGCTGGTCAGCTCTAAATACGGACATCCCTTGTTGAGTTTTTGTTTAATGTCCTCAGATGCTGAAAGCATATTAGGGAAGGTGGGGGGGGGGGGACATCCCTGGTGGCCCCGTCGCGCTTGTACTGTTGGTGTTGTAATGACATTGTCCAGTCCCGTCACCTTGTCCGGGAGACGGAGCGAATGTTCGGCGGGGCACCACACGAGAGAGAGAGAGAGAGAGAGAGAGAGAGAGAGAGAGAGAGAGAGAGAGAGAGAGAGAGAGAGAGAGAGAGAGATTTTTATATTTTTTTACACAAGGATAAGATTTAAGCACAAGTCGGCTTTTATACAAATCCGTCCTGATGAGAGAGAGAGAGAGAGAGAGAGAGAGAGAGAGAGAGAGAGAGAGAGAGAGAGAGAGAGAGAGAGAGAGAGAGAGAGAGAAAATTTATTACACAAGGATAAAGATTTAAGCACAAGTCGGCTTTTATACAAATCCGTCCTTGATGAGAGAGAGAGAGAGAGAGAGAGAGAGAGAGAGAGAGAGAGAGAGAGAGAGAGAGAGAGAGAGAGAGGGAGGGGTCGGGTCTCGAAAATGCCACATGCCACATGCCCCTACACATGAGGTAAGATAAACATTTAAATGCTGTACCTATGATATACACATCAATCTTAATACTAAAAACACGTAAAACCGGTCTGTTGTGAACAATGCCATGTGCAAAACTAGTTTGTCCCCGTAAACTCTTTTCTTCTCTTAATAGCTTGAAAGCAAACTTGGCCAACCGAAACACATCCATCTTGATTTATCAAGAGAGTGGTTGACAGCGAAGTCGCGACCGCTTTTGGAGACATGCCTTCCGTCCAGACTTTTGGCTCGAGTGTCAGTGGCATACAAAGACAAGAGAAAAACAATTTCTCTTCATTTCCTATTGCAGTTTTCCCTTTCCCCCCCCCCCAACCCCCCCCCCTCCCCCCCCAAAAACGAAAAAAAGAGAGAGAGAGAGAGAGAGAGGGGAGAGAGAGAGAGAGGGGAGAGAAAAGAGAGAGAGAGAGGGGAGAGAGAGAGAAAAAAAAAAAAAAAAACAAAAAATTCCAAAAAAAACCAAAAAAAAAAAAAAAAAACAACAAACAAAAAAAAAAACAAAAAAAAAACCAAAAAAACGCCCCAAAAACAGCAACAAAATAAAGCCGCAAAAAAAAACCAAAAACCCAACAACATACCATCGCTCTCTAAGTCTACATATCTACACAATCTCAGTTCAGCAGTCTTTCTTCGTCTTCTTCTTTTCTTTTCTTTTTTCCCCCCCATTCAGTCGTGAACACGCAACGTCTAGACCTAAGCTAGAGCCATTATCCTTGCCCTTCTGTCTCCTTGAAGTGTTGAGTGACAGCAATACCTGTCCGTTCCAAACAGGTAGATAGGTAGATCAAAGGGCGGGGCCGCCAAGCCTCGCACCTGTACCGTGACCTCGTCTCAGTAACAGCTGGAGGCCGAAGAAAGGAAGGCAAATTCCAATTGGCGGTTCAAATGTAGGTCACAAACACCCGTTTTTGGCTCGAATGATACCAAGTCATCGGCATGGCCCGGGGGAGGGGCCCGGGGGGGAGGAGAGGGCGAGGGGAAGGGGGAGAGACGGGGGGGGGGGGGGGGATGGAGGGGTGGGCAAAATACAAAGAGAGAGAGAGAGAGAGAGAAAAAGGGGAGAAAAGGGGAGGGGGAGAGAGAGAGAGAAAGGAGAGGGGGGGAGAGAGAGAGAGAGAGAGACAGACAGACAGACAGACAGGGCAGAAGGCGCGACAACAGAGGGTCAACAAAATTCCTTTTTGATTAACAAAAAACACACACACACAACACACACACACACACAAAACACAAAAACAAAAACACACACACACCCCACACAAACACACACACACACACACCAAAACACACACACAATTTATCCAAAACAAAAACAACAGCAAACAACAAACTCATCGTGAATAAAAGGGTTCCCCCCCAACCCAAAATGCTGTCAGCAAGCAACTCCACCAATTAGGGCGTTAATACGGGGGGACGTGCTAGGGGAAGGGTGATTGGTGGAACATAATGTCCACTTCCCCCTTTCCCCACTTCAAACACAAAATTGCAATAAAATTTCAGGCACAATTAATTTCCCCTCCTTACAGTTGAGACGGTTTGTTTGCCTGATTTTTTTCCCCGTATTACTCGAAAAAGGGACACAGACAGAACGGGGTACACACAGCAGCACACCGCAGATACACGAGAGAGAGAGAGAGAGAGAAAAGAAAAAGAGAGAGAGAGAGAAAAGAGAGGGGAGAGAAAAAGAGAGAGAGAGAAAAGAGAGAGAGAAAAGAGAAAAAAAATTGATTGATTGATTGTTTGATTGACGGGATTGATGTTTTTTTCATATAAAGGCCATACCCCTCACGAAGGGGTACATCCCAAAGCCAAAAAAAAGGAAAAAAAAATTTTATTTTTGCTTTCGTTTTAAGGACAACTTTTAACTACAACCGGTTCATTAGTACTAAGCAGAACAGTATCCCTAATCTTAAAAACCTTTTAAACAAAAAAATTTATGGGTTTTAAAAAAAATGGTTTTGGTGTGTGTGTGGTGGTGGTGCGTGCGGGCGTCCCGGCAGGCGCGGTTGCGTGCGGCGTGGTGGGGCGTGGGGGCGTGCGGCGGCGTGCGTGCGTGCGTGGGGAAGTGGGAGTGAGGAGAGAGAGAGAGAGAGGGGAGAGAGAGAGGGGAGGGGGTTGTGTGTGTGGGGGGTGTGTGTGTTTTGTGTGTGTGTGTGTTTTTGGGGTGTTTTGTGTGTGTGTGTGTGTGTGGGGTGTGTGTGGGGGTGGGGGGTGTGTGTGTGTGTGTTTTGTGTGGGGGGTTGTGTGTGTTTTTGGGGGTGGGGTGTTTGTGGGGGTTTTTTGGGCCCTTGTTGGTGTGTGGTGGTGTGGTGTGTGTGTGTGTGTGTGTTTTGTGTGGGGGGTGTGTGTGGGGGTGGGGTGTGTGTGTGTGTGTGTTTTGTTTTTTTGTTTTTTTGTTTTTTTGGGTGTGGGGTGTGTGTGTGTGGGGTGTGTTTTTGGGGTTGGTTTGTTTTGGTTTTGTTGGGTTGTGTGGTGTGGTGTGGGGTGTGGGGGTTGTGTGTGTGTGTGGGGTGTGTGTGTGTTTTTGTGTGTGTGTGTGTGTTTTTGTTTTTGGTGTGTTTTGGGGTGTGTGTGTGTGTGTGTGTGTGGGGTGTGTGGGGTTTTGGGTTTGTTGTGGTTTTGGGTGCCCCTTTCCCCTTTGCCTTTTCTTTTTTGGTTCTTTCTTTCCCCCCCAAGAGAGTTTTTAAAACCCCCCCAACACACCACACACACACAAAAAACACACACACACACACACACACACACACACAAAAACACACACACACACACACCCCACACACACACACACACACACCCCACACACACACACCCCACACACACCACAAAAAATAAAAAATTATTAACAGACACACAAAAAAGGGTAGCGTTGTACGGCTTTTTTATGCATAGTAAAATAACGAAAAACAACACAAAATTTTTTTTTCCTCTTGAACAAAAGAAAATTTGGAAAAAAAAAGTTTTTGTTATTGTATTGTATTTGAAACCCCGGTTTTCCTATTTTTTAAAGATATGCAAAGTTATTTTAAAACCCGGAGTTCCCCCGTAATTTTAGATTTTTGTAGTATATTTGCCATCATACCGACACACTGAAATGCATAAACAAAAATACCACAGTTAATTGGGGAGTTAATTACCCTTTCTTCAATTAGTTAGAAGAAAAAGACGTCACACAAACACATAAAAAAGATCTGAGCGCCCAGGAACCCCATGGATGCCAGTAAATACGGGGTACATAAACTCCACAAAATCCTCAGTTTATCGCGTCAACGCCAGTCAAAAAAGCATCAAAACGCTACCCTCTTCTCTGCTGGGTCTACACCCTTTCCCCTTTCCCCTTTTCCCCTACCCTTTCCCCCACCCCCTTCCCCCCTCCTCTTCTTTTCTTTTTGAAAATAATTTAAAGTTAGCCTACCCACACATCATACTTTTGGGTTTTGGGCCGTATAAGTTTTTTCGTTTGACGCTGGGAAATATTTAGTATGCTGGTATGCTTTCGTTAATAAAAAAGTTTAAACCCAAAAAAAGCAAATGTTTCTATTTTTTTTGATCGGAAAATCAAAATGATGAACAGAAATCCCGAAAACCAGTGCACCAGGACAACACTGGGGAGGGGGGGGGGGGGGAGGGGGGGGGGAAAGGGGGATGATAATCACCGGGACTGTCGCCCCCAGACTGATTCCGCATTAAGATAAGCACCGGTAGACGTTTAATGGTCAAATTTTGAGGGAAAAACAGACAGTGTCGATAAATAATAATAATAATGGGAAATTTTAAAGCGCCTCCCCGAGGCTAAAGCCTTGAAGAGAAACAAGGGCCCAAGCAAGGAACAACCCCCCCTGCCGTCCGCACCAGCCTGAACTTTCGCGCTTTAACACGCAAGGTTTTGTGTGAAAATTTTTTATGCGCTATATATAAATTTTCATTCATTCATTCATTCATTCATTCATCGCAACGCCACCCCGGCTGACAGCAGCTTGGAGAGAATCAAATATAGGAGGGAGAGGGGCTTTAACCATGGCCCTATATAGGTCCATGGCTTTAACACCGTGGACAAACATGCTGTACAAAACTAGCCAGTCCTTACTATCGCATTGTTCACCGTAACTGTGATTAATGTTCATAGCTACATCGCTGTTCTAAGTACGGTGTTTACATACAAACAGTATATATATAGGCCAATAAATATACACATAAATTTCTTTTATTTCATTAGCGAATGACAACTACAAAGCGAGTACTTTGAAGCAGAACGAAACCCACGGTGTTATAAATCAGCAAGCGTTTGATGTATGAAGACAACACGTCCGGCGGATTTGTTACTGGACTATCCCGCCACCGGAGAAATCCATTTACGGTAAAACTCTACAGATGATGAATAACTATAATCCTCCGGAAAGACAATTTACGACTTTAGCGTGTGTGAAACAAAGAGGTCTTCGTTTATCCTGTGAAGAAGAAGGAACAGCAGGAGAAGTAGGAAAAAAAACAGAAGACTTAGTTCTAAAATTGTAACGTCCTGCCAACTGCGCGACGTCACTTCAGGACGACGACGTTGACGAGGACGAAGATGACGACGAAGAAGATGCAGAAGAAGAGTTAGTTTGGGGATTTGGTCATCCGCCAACAGAAGAGGGTCACCACAGGACGACGACGACGACGACGACGACGACGACGACGACGACGACGACGACGACGAGAAGAAGAAGAAGAAAGAAGAAGAAGAAGAGAGGAGGGGGTCTTTGGGGATTGGTTATCAACAGAAGAGGTCACCACAGGACGACGACGACGACGACGACGACGACGACGACGACGACGACGACGAAAAAAAAAAAAAATTTGTTTGGACCGAACGAACCCGGACGACGAAGAAGAAAGAAGACAAGAAGAAGAAGAAGAAGAAGAAGAAGAAGAAGAGTCAATTTTGGGATTTGTGCATGGTCAACAGAAGAGGGTCACCACAGGACGAGGACGACGACGACGACGACGACGACGACGACGAAGAAGAAGAAGAAGAAGAAGAAGAAGAAGAAGAAGAAGAAGAAGAGTTAGTTTGGGGATTTGGTCATCCGCTAACAGAAGAGGGTCACCACAGGACGACAACGACGACGATGACGACGACGACGACGACGAAGAAGAAGAAGAAGAAGAAGAAGAAGAAGAAGAAGAAGAAGAAGAAGAAGAGTTAGCTTTGGGTTTGGGCATCCGCCAACAGAAGAGGGTCACCACATACACATGACGACGACGACGACGAAGAAGAAGAATGAGGAGGAGGAAGAAGCAGGAGGGAAAAGAAGGAGGATGAGAAGAAGAAGAATGAAAGGGAGGAAGACAAAGAGGAGGATAGAGGAGGGGGGGGGGAGAGACGGCGAGGAAGAGGAAAAGGCGAATGAGGAGGAAGAGGAAGAGAAGAGGAGGAGGAGGAGAAGAAGAAGAATGAGGAGGAGGAAAAGGAGAAGGAAGAGGAGGAGGAACTGAGCGGATGGAGGGAAGAGAAGAAAGAGGATACGAAGAAGAATGAGGAGGGAGAGAAGGAAGAGAAGAGAAGAGGAAGAGGAGGTGAAGGAGACGAAGAACGAGAAGGAAAAAGAGGAGGAGGTGGGAAGACAAGGAGAAGAAGAAGACTGAGAAGGAGGAGGGAGAGAAGGAGGAGAAGGAGAAGGTAGAGAAGGAAGAGAAGGAGAAGACGAAAACGAAGGGAGAAAGTGTAGGATAATAATGGAGAGGAAGAGGAGAGGGGGTCGCAGACGAGAAGAATGACGAGAAGTAAAGACGACACAGGTCAACAACAACAACAACAACAACAACAAAAGAGAAGAAGAAGAAGAAGAAGAAGAAGAAGAAGAAGAAGAAGAAGAAGAAGAAGAAGAAGAAGAAGAAGAAGAAGAAGAAACAAACAAACAAACAAACAAAAGCACCTGATCACTCCATGACAAAATACATCAACTGCTGAACGCAAGAATATCAACCACCAACAAAGTCAGAGGATTTTATTTATATATAATACTTTATGTAAATTGTTTTGGTAGGACTATGCTCTACATGTGTATAGAATATCATATTTAGGTTAATATGTATCATGTGAGCGCTAGGGTGTTGATGAGCGCATGATAAATGTACATTATTAATATTATAGTCAGAAGCAACAGCGCAACACAAACACCTACGATGAAAAGAACAATAATTTACAGTACAACAAATTGCCACCCTCCCCCTTTCGAATAAACAAATGAACAAAACATGAGCTGGCTGACACTGCAATCGGTTGCAGGGCGCCAGAAGGAATAAATCTCATCACGTGTCTGACATGACCGGAAACACGAAGAAGCTGGCGCTATTGGGCGTTTCACTGAAGCTGGTTTGCGCGAGTGAATGCCCTTTGTAATCTTTCGCGCAAAAAGTCGCGATAGGTCGCAGCGTCACTTCATGGCCAATTTCTGAGTAGGCGTTGCTTCACGCTGTGTAAACAATGGAAGTTGAACCTAGAATTGCGAAGCAGTACAAATGCCACAACTGTTGCAGTTGCAAAAGTTACCGGGGAAAGGGGATGGAGGGTAGAAAAAAGTGTCTTTGCGTCGATCGATTTTTGACTGACCAGAAGATCGCGATTTCGTGGAAAAAAATGCGTTTTGGGGCATCCTATGACAGAGCAACAAGTTATTGCTTGTTGCCAACAAGTTATTGCTTGTTGCCAGACACATTCTGACTACGGGCCTCCAAAAATGCCTTTAAAGTTGGCAGTGTAAAATTCGCAAATTCACTGTCACCACCGGCCTTCCATTGTGAAGAAAGTACGCACCGGAAATAAAAGCAGCCAAGAGATTTAAGCGATGCCGGGCAAAAGTCAAGGGAGTTAACAACCCCGCCTGAGCCACCCAATATGCAGTGAATGTAAGTAAGACTGAGCATAATGTACGACACCCCCAAGACAGACACACACAAGCTGGTGCTATATGTAGTGCATGTAAGTAAGAACATAATGTACGACATCCCCAAGATACACACAAGCTGTGGCTATATGCAGTGAATGTAAATAAGAACATAATGTATGACACCCCCAAGATAAACACACACTAGCCCATGGGCAGTGAAAGTAAGTAAGAACATAATGTACGACACCCCCAAGACAGACACACACAAGGTGGTGCTATTTGTAGTGAATGTAACTAAGAACATAATGTACGACATCCCCAAGATACACACAAGCTGTGGCTATACGCAGAGCATGTATGTAAGAAAATAATGTACGACATCCCCAAGATACACACAAGCTGTGGCTATATGCAGTGAATGTAAGTAAGAACATAATGTACGACATCCCCAAGACAGACACACAAGCTGGTGCTATATGCAGTGCATGTAAGTAAGAGCATAATGTACGACACCCCGAAGATAGACACACAAACTGGTGCTATATGCAGTGCATGTAAGTAACAAGATAATGTACGACACTCCCAAGAAAGGCTTTGCAGGTATTGCATGCCATCACGTTCCTGTGTGACGGCCGCCTATGCTACTCATCATTCCTCACACGACACCCATGCCTCATACATTTAATGTAACCGCTGCAGTCTGTGTATAACTCATTGCAAAATAAGAACTGTGGAGAAAGAAAGAAAGAAAAAAAGAAGAAAGAAAAAAAAAACGGGAAAAAAAAGACACAAAAAAGACTGCTATATAAAAAACGTATTAAAGAGAGATCAAAGCACACAAAAAGTAACTGAGTCAGTAAGTAAGTAAGTAAACATGGTGCTTAACGTTCACAGAAACCATAAGGCTTATTGGGGACGGGGAGAAGTGGGGGGGGGGGGGGGGAGGGGGTATGGTGGGGGGGGGTGGGAGGGGAGGGAAGAGGGAGATTATATACCTATCGCTACACTGTCACCACAAGAATGATTCCTGCATAAGATGGGCAACAATGAGAGCTATTTCAGTTAATGTTCCATTAAAGCCACAAAACAGTGTCCACAAATCACAACCTTTTTGAAGAGAAGGGAGAGCCGAAGCGCTATCGAAAAACCGAGGTCCTTCTGCTTACCAGCCTAACGCCATACCGCTGGGCCACACCGGCTCACACACAAAAACGCTTGAAAGGAAGGCTTTTTAATATTCTTGGTGTAGACCCCTTTTATGTGCAACAAGGGCACAAACAAACGGTTACATGAAAAGCAGTTGAACTCTGAGGACTAGAATGAACAATTTGAAAACATTTATCCAGCGGTTGGATGAAGTCTCATTAGACAGAAAATCTAATTCTCATCTTCTGTTTTTTTTATCACATACCCGTTTGTTTCTCCGATTGTCGCTGAAAACATGGGTCTACCACGAAAACATGCACTGTTTTGTATTGTCCTATTCACATTTTGTGTAATGTGTGTGTGTGTGTGTGTGTGTGTGTGTGTGTGTGTGTGTGTGTGTGTGTGTGTGTGTGTGTGTGTGCGCGTGTGTGTGTGTGGGTGTGTGTGTGTGTGTGTGTGTGTGTGTGTGTGTGTGTGTGTGTGTGTGTGTGTGTGTGTGTGTGTGTGCGCGCGTGCGTGGGGCGTGTGTGAGTGTGTGTGTGTGTGTGTGTGTGCTGTGCGTGCGTGTGCGTGCGTGCGTGCGTGGTGCTGTGTGTGTGTGTGTGTGTGTGTGTTGTGTGTGTGTGTGTGTGTGTGTGTGTGTGTGTGTGTGTGTGTGTGTGTGTGCAGAGTCCGTGATCACGTAGGTGAGTGCATGCGTGCATGCACTAAACATCAGTGGACCACACCAAGTAACTGTTTGATGTACTAAAAATATTTTATTTACAAAAATGTGATTTCGTTTCGTTGATAACCTATTTGTAGAATAACCGTCTGTTTGTTGCTTGAAAAACGGATCTACCTCAAAAAACGGATCTACCTCAAAAATGTTTGACTGCTTTGCACTGTCTCTTTGAAAGAAATGTACCTTTTAATCTTTGTGTATTTCGACCGTTTAACGTATACGCACTTTTTATTATTCTGGCAACATACAGTAGTCCTTCTTCAAATCTCTCTAATAAAAAATATCACGTCTGATGGCCGAAAGGTAGTTAAACGACCTCCCAACAGTAGATCACAAACTGATAGGAGTGGAGCATTCAGCAGTCTCGGAAATAGTGCCATATAATTCACTGATGTCACAGACAGGCTAATGAATGTTTCGTCTGCGTATCTGCTCGTGCTTGGCCGAAACGTTTTTACCTCAAAGAATGACAGTGCTCCGCTGTGGGGTTTCAGACACAATGACGATGCTCAGAACGACAACTGCTCCATGACGATATCCTTCACATTCGAAAAATCTAGGGCAGGGTTCGCTGTTCTTTGGCGATCCGTCAGCCAACAGTGGCTCAGGTCTTGAGGCAACACGAGGCGCTTTATGAAAACAATATCCAACCTTCTGGAACATTTTTGTTTCAAAATGCAAACAGAGCGAGAAGAGACGAACGAAGAGTTCGTGGTAACAGGAGAAGCTCACTCAAGTCGACGGCCCGCACTTGTTCTGATGCCTGCTCGGAATGTGACAAATACAAAGGAAATTTTTACAGCAGAATAATGGTGGAGAAAAATCCGAATAACTCGAACGATGCCAATAGTCAAAGAATCGACATATCGAAAGCAATTGCTTAAAAAAAAAAAAAAAAAAATGGAAAAAGGAAGAAGAATTGAAAAATATAATCAGTTTGCAAAACCATACATGTGTGTCAAGTAATTCGCCCTGATATAACCCTCATGAGTCACTGAGAGTTAAAAACCAACTGACAGTCTATCTGTGTCAAGTAAGTTATTTTTTCTTTTGCTGTTTCTTTCTTTCTTTCTTCTTCTTCTTCTTCTTTTTTTCTTCTTCTTCTTCTTCTTCTTCTTCTTCTTCTTCTTCTGCTTCTTCTTCTTCTTCTTTGAGGGTCGAGAAAAATAACCTTCTTCTTCTTCTTGTTTTGCTGTTTCTTTTTTCTTTCTTCTTCTTCTTCTTCTTCTTCTTCTTCTTCTTCTTCATTTTTTGTTTTGCTGTTTCTTTCTTTCTTTCTTCTTCTTCTTCTTTGAGGGTCGAGAAAAATAACCTGGCGAGTCTTCATGGTGCATACGGGCAAGGAGGGGTGAAACCCATTTTGCTGAGGACAGCAAGATCAGAATGTGAGTGGCTTGCTTCACACCCTCTTCGTCCCGAATGTAAACATTCTTCTGCCACCACAGACGGGGTTGCCACGAGAACCGGAGTACACCTAAGGGATAAAGAAAAGGCTCCTCGTAGGTGAATACTGTGGGTCAGTCAACCCTGCAGTCAGCCAAGCACCAAGCATTTCTCTAATCCTACCCATCAATCAGTCGATGGGCAAACTAATCAACCGAACACGGAAGATTAAAGAGAATATGAAAAAATTAGTGCATTGTTAACGGTTGTTGACATATCGCCTTCACATATCGCCCACTTAGACAAGTAGAGTAAACAACATAACGGGTATCTGACCTCTAGCATTTACCAGACAGCTCGGCCCACTTAGACAAATGGAGTAAACAACATAACGGGTGTTTGACCTCTAGCCTTTACCAGATAGCTCCGCCCACTTAGACAAGTGGGGTAAACAACCTAACGGGTGTCTGACGTCTATCATTTACCAGATAGCTCCACCCACTTAGACAAATGGAGTAAACAACATAACGGGTGTTTGACCTCTAGCCTTTACCAGATAGCTCCGCCCACTTAGACAAGTGGGGTAAACAACCTAACGGGTGTCTGACGTCTATCATTTACCAGATAGCTCCACCCACTTAGACAAATGGAGTAAACAACATAACGGGTGTTTGACCTCTAGCATTTACCAGATAGCTCCGCCTACTTAGACAAGCGGGGTAAACAACCTAACGGGTGTCTGACCTCTAGCATTTACCAGATAGCTCCGCCCCCGCCTCCCCACCCCCACCCCCACCCCCAGACAAGTGGGGTAAACAACATGACGGTCGTCTGACCTCTAGCATTTACCAGATAGCTCCGCTCACTTAGACAAGCGGGGTAAACAACATAACGGGTATCTGACCTCTAGCCTTTACCAGACAGCTCGGCCCACTTTGACAAATGGAGTAAACAACATAACGGGTGCCTGACCTCTAGCATTTACCAGATAGCTCCGCCCACTTAGACAAGCGGAACATGTGTGATCGAACTCACGCTTCGAACTTCCCAGACCCAAGGGGCTTGGTCAGTGTTTTCAGAAACAGCAAGGGCGCTTGCTTTGTTTGGATTACAATGGCACTGGGACAACCTATGGCCGGGCTTGTCTAAGGGGGTGTGACTGGCTAAAGCTTATCTGTTATTCAGAGGGAGGCTTATTCAGTGTGTGTGTGTGTGTGTGTGTGTGTGTGTGTGTGCGTGCGTGCGTGCGTGCGTGCGTGCGTGCGTGCGTGCGTGCGTGCGTGGT
>JABMCL010000728.1:680000-682500 GCA_018857735.1 Alviniconcha marisindica | reverse complement strand
GACAGCTGCGCGGTGATAAAGAGTGCCCCTTCAGTGGCGTAACTAAATCTGGCAGAGTTTGGAGGAAGGTGCCGGAAAGCGGTGCTGGGAGTATGCATCAGGAGAAGAGGGGGCTTCACTTTCTGCGAGGACCTGGCACATGATTGTTTGGCGCGCGTCCGTTCGCTTACCAGTGTCACGCCTTACTGCTGGGCCAACCCCGCTCACTGTATCAAAGAGCAGAATGATTAAGTAAGTAAACGTGGTGCTTAACGTCCACAGAAACCATAAGGCTTATTAGGGACGGAGAGAAAGGGGAGGGGGGGGGGGGGGTTATGGAGGTGGAGGAAGAGGAGATTATATACCTATCTCTACACTGTCACCTCCAGAATGATTCCTGCATTAAGATGGGCAGCGATGAGAGCCATTTTAATGTTTCAGTAGGAAGTGATGGACAAAGTCACGAGACAGTGTCACAAACCACAACCTTTTTGAAGAGAAAGGAGAGCCGAAGCGGTATCGAACCGAGGTCCTTCCGCTTACCAGCCTAACGCCTTACCGCTAGGCCAAACCGGCTCACGTGCAGAATGATGCTGCGATGCCTATTATATAAACCCTTTGAGGTGCGCGTTCAGATGTAAGCCGGTTTGGCCTAGCGGTAAGGAGTCAGGCTGGTAAACGGAAGGACCTCGGTTCGAATCCGCTTCGGCTCTCCTTTCTCTTCAAAAGTTGTGGTTTGTGGACACTGTCTTGTGACTTTGTTCCTCACAATTAATGAAACATTAAAATGGCTCTCATCGCTGCCCATCTTAATGCAGAAGTCATTCTGGTGGTGACAGTGTAGCGATAGGTATACATAATACAATCTCCCTTTCCCCCCCACCTCCATACCCCCTTACCCCCTTCTCCCCGTCCCTAATAAGCCTTATGGTTTCTGTGGACGTTAAACACCATGCTTACTACAATTTCCCTCTTCCCCCACCTCCATACCCCATTACCCCGAATTCTCCCCGTCCCTGATAAGCCTTATGGTTTATGTGGACGCTAAGCACCAGGTTTACTTACTTATTTAGCCTTGAGACCTCAGCGTCTCGTTGGTGGCCGTCTGCTCTGCACAGCTGAGGTGGTGATTGGAATCTAGGGTACAGCCAAAGACTTTTTCCCCCTACAGATAATCGCACACTCTTTGGTACACCCACGACCACGAAAAACAGGCCCTCGGTCGCTGGCGCAAACCTTGGCGGGCAGCTCCACTGCGGCCACTGGCTGACGGCGTTGCATAGTTTCCGGATGTCCCGGGTGGTCTTTGTGTGGGGCGATTTGGGCGACGTGTCCATCTCTTCGATGTGGGTGGGTGGCTGGGTGGGTGTGCAAGCGCGTGTCTGTGTATGTGAGTGAGTGAGTGTGTGTGTGTGTGTGTGTGTGTGTGTGTGTGTGTGTTTGCTGTACCCATCTATTTTCATTTTTTCCTCTAGCTTTTGTTTTGGTTAATGATCTTTTCTCTGGTTTTCTTGTTTTGTTTTTGGGAAAAGCGTACGATTTTGTTTTTGTTTGTGTTGCGTTTGTTCTTTTGTTGTATGCACTTGTATTTATGTTTTTTTCTGCCGTGTCTTACCAGATGTTCTTTCATTGATGTTCTTTCATGTACCCCCACTGGGGTTTCTGAAATAAACTACTTGACTTGACTTGACTTGATAATTCTTTCTTCGCTTGTCGATGTGTGTGTGTTTCTGGGAAAGAGCGTGTGGTTTTGTGTGTGTGTGTGTGTGTGTGTGTGTGTGTGTGTGTGTGTGTTTTGTGTGTGGGTGTGTGTGTGTGTGTGTGTGTGTGTGTGGGGTGTGCGTTATGCGTGCAGTGTGCATGCGTGCGGGGGTGTGCGTGCTTGCGTGTGCGTGATGTGCGTGTGTGTGCGTGTGTGGGGGTGTGCGTGCGCGTGCGTGACTGCTGTGTGTGTGTGCGCGTGCGTGCGTGCGTGCGTTCGTGCCAGCTTCGTTGGGCGTGCGTGGCGCACGCGTGTGCGTGGTGTATGCGGTGCCGCGTGCTGGGTGCGTGTGGTGTGTGTGTGTGTGTGTGTGTGTGTGTTTGTGTGTGTGTGTGTGTGTGTGTGTGTGTGTGTGTGTGTGTGTGTGTGTGTGTGTGGTGTGCGTGTTGTTTTTAAAGCCTATACAAATTATTTCCTTTGTCCCTCTCCCTGACCGAGGAAGTTGCATGACGTCACTGACAGATGTTTTTCTCTTTTACTTATGTGACGTCGTGTAAATGACATCATGCTTGAGTTCCAATAATTATGCTGTGTATCCCAAAGCAGAACACACAGCTGTCTTACTCTTGTCTTAGACTCAATGTTTCTGATTTCACTAAGCCTCACTTTGAGACCATTCTTCGGGGAACTGGAACCGGCGGTATTATATTTTATGTAAAATCCCCTGCAGGGAGAGGTTCAGTCACCTCCAGAGATCTTCCTCTTTCCTAGATTCTCCAAACTCTGACTAGTAGTCCGTGATGATCAAATCGTACAGTA
>JABMCL010000728.1:662500-672500 GCA_018857735.1 Alviniconcha marisindica | reverse complement strand
CGAAAGAAGCTTGTCCGTATTGTCTATTCCTCTCTATCCATGTTGTCTACTTTTTACTGTCCATGTTGTTCCAAGGAGGGCAGCTTGACCATATTGTTTATACTTTTTAGTACATGTTGTCTTCTTTCATCTGTTCATGCTGTCTTATTTCCTCTGTCCATTTTGTCCTCTTTGCTCTGTCCATGTTGTCTACTTTCCTCTGTTCGTGTTGTCTTCTTTCCTCTGTCCATGTTGTCTTCTTTCCTCTGTCCGTGTTGTTTTCTTTCCTCTGTCTATGCTGTTTTCTTTTCTCTGTCCATGTTGTCTTTTTTCCGCTGTCCGTTTGTCTGCTTTCCTCCGTCCAAGTTGTCTTCTTTCTTCTGTCCTAGTTGTCTTCTTCCCTCTGTCTGGGTTGTCTTCTTTCCTCTGTCCAAGTTGTCTTCTTTCTTCTGTCCGAGTTGTCTTCTTTCCTCTGTCCTAGTTGTCTTCTTTCCTCTGTCCAAGTTGTCTTCTTTTTTCTGTCCAAGTTGTCTTCTTTCTTCTGTCCAAGTTGTCTTCTTCCCTCTGTCCAAGTTTTCTTCTGTCCAAGTTTTCTTCTTTCTTCTGTCCAAGTTGTCTTTTTTCCTCTGTCCTAGTTGTCTTCTTTCTTCTGTCCTAGTTGTCTTCTTTCCTCTGTCCAAGTTGTCTTCTTCCCTCTGTCCAAGTTGTCTTCTTCCTTCTGTCCAAGTTGTCTTCTTCCCTCTGTCCAAGTTTTTTTCTTTCTCTGCCCGTGTTGTCTCTCTGTGGATGGCGCCATTTTCCTCTTTGTGCCCATGTCGTAATTGTTCATGTATTCCCCAGTCTGGACCTACAATACACAATGCAGGGGCTTTTCAATGTTGTTTGCTTCTATTTGTCAATATTGTCTATTCATAGTCTGGATCTACAACTGCAGGCATCTTGCCACAGTCCAAGTGTCTGCGATGTTTCTTCTCAACCAGCATCTGTGCAACGCAACAAAAGTGGCTTGTTCGTGTTGTTAATAGTCAACCTTTCTCGGTTGTTCGTGATGTCCGCTGTCCGTGTTGTCTGTTTTCCTCTGTCCAAGTTGTCTTCTTTCTTCTGTTCATGCTGACTTCTGTCTTCTGTCCAAGTTGTCTTCTTTCTTCTGTCCTAGCTGGGGTTTTTTTTCTTTTCTTCCCTTTTTTGTTTTGGGTTTTTTTTTCCTTTTTTTTTCCCCCTGTCCAAGTTGTTTTTTTCTTTTTTGTTTTTTTTTGTCCAAGTTGTCTTCTTTCTCCTGTCCTAGTTGTCTTCTTCCCTCTGTCCAAGTTGTCTTCTTTCTTCTGTCCTAGTTGCCTTCTTTCCTCTGTCCAAGTTGTCTTCTTTCTTCTGTCCTAGTTGTCTTCTTTCTTCCTTCCAAGTTGTCTTCTTTCTCCTGTCCTAGTTGCCTTCTTTCCTCTGTCCAAGTTGTCTTCTTTCTTCTGTCCTAGTTGTCTTCTTCCCTCTGTCCAAGTTGTCTTCTTTCTTGTGTCCTAGCTGTCTTCTTCCCTCTGTCTGGGTTGTCTTCTTTCCTCTGTCCAAGTTGTCTTCTTTCTCCTGTCCTAGTTGTCTTCTTCCCTCTGTCCAGGTTGTCTTCTTTCCTCTGTCCAAGTTGTCTTCTTTCTTCTGTCCTACTTGTCTTCTTCCCTCTGTCCAAGTTGTCTTCTTTTTTTTCCTTTTTTTTCCTTTAGGTCTTCTTTCTTCTGTCCTAGTTGTCTTCTTTCTTCTGTCCCAGTTGTCTTCTTTCTTCTGTCCTAGTTGTCTTCTTTCTTCTGTCCTTGTTGTCCTAGTTGTCTTCCTCAAACTATAAGCATGCAACAAGAGGGAATTCTTAGTGTTGTCTACTTTGGGGTCGCTGGCACCGAGTAACAAAAGCGGCTGTCGACAATGCTGTCTATGTCTTAGACATGGGCTACGTGTTGTAGCATATACATATCTGACACAGGTGATATAACCGCATGTGGTTGACTAGGCTCGAAGTGCCAACTAACTAAGTAACTAACCGTGTTGTCTGCTCTCAGTTGTCCGTGCTGTCTACTTCTCAGTCTGGATTTACAACGTAGGAGGAAAACCCATCTTTTAGCCAAACTGAAAACATTCCTCTTCTCACAGTATTTCCGGTCCAGCTAATTAATATCAATACCCATTTCTTACATCATACTCTGTGTGTGGTGTGTGTGGGGTGTGTTTTTGTGTGTGTGGGTGTGTGTGTTTTTTGGTTTGTGGTGTGTGTGTGGTGTGTGTGGGGTTTTGGGGGTGTGGGGGGTTTGGTGTGTGTGTGTGGTGTGGTGTGTTTTTGTGTGGTGTTGTGTGTGTGTGTGCAAATAATAATAATACAATAAATTTTCTATAGCGCTATTCCCAGCTGAGCGAGCTCAACGCGCTTGTTCACATACATGTACATAATATACCACTTACATTTACTGACATATCACATACGTACATAATATATACCTTTTACATTTACTGACATATCACTATGTACATAATATATACCTTTTACATTGACTGACATATCACGTAATGTCCATAATTATACCTTTTACATTTACTGACATACACATAACATGTACAATATATACCTTTCATTATGACATATCATATACATGTACATAATATATACCATCTACATTTACTACATACACAACATGTACATAATATTTCGAATTACATTTACTAGACATATCATAATTTACATGGACATAATATACACCATTTACATTCTGATTCCTACATGACATAATATATACCATTACATTTACTAACATATCATTACAAGCAGTTTAATACATATTTAAATTTAAACCTACACTAATATAAAACAAATACTTGAAATGAATAAATAACTGTTATAAAACATAGAGCGTTACAATAATTTAAATAGGTACAAATTATAAAGCTGTGTTCTAATTAATAGTATTATTACTACGTTAAAACACACACACCCCACACACACACCACACACACACCACACACACACACACACACACCCCCGGCGCCCGCTCTCACGCACACGCACGCACGCACACACCACACACACACACACCACACACACACACACACACACACACACACACACACACATACATTATGAAACTGTTTCGGTAGGACTGTGCTCTACGTGTGTATAGAACATTGTATTTAGGTTAATATGTATCATGTGAGCGCTCAGGGCGTTGATGAACGCATGATAAATGTACATTCTTCTTCTTTTTCTTCTTCGTTTTTACGTATAGGTGTACAATATAGGTGGCTAGTCCCTTTTCTCTAACCCCCCCCCCCCCACTCCCCCACACACACACACACACACACCACACACACACACACACACACACACACACACACACACACACACACACATTTTTCCCTCTCTGTACCTGCCTGTCTACCTGCCTGCCTGCCTGCCTGCCAGCCTGCCTGCCTGTGTTTCTGTCTCTGTCTCTCCGCTACCTACTTTTCAGTCTGGGTCTGCCGACGTGTTGTGCAGTGGATCGAATATCACTTGCGTTGTAAGTCTCCATGCAGAATAACGGTAAACCCTCAGAATGTTAACTGCAGGTCTCTACCTCTGTCAGCTCCACTATACGGCCACCCTGCTGCATTCTCTGCGTACAGAGCATTTTCTGAGTGGGAAATTGGAGAGCAGTGGGATGACAGATTGCCTCAGTGACGGGCAGTGGAATGTCCGAGCAGTTAGCTGCAGGGGCGGCGAGCTCTGACTGACCGGAACCACGGGAGCCCGGGGTTGTTGTTGGGGTCCGAGCAGGGAAATGGTCCAAGCAACAGCAGCGGCGGCAGCAGCAGCAGCAGATTTTGTCATCAGTTCCAGTCTACTGACTTGGGCCAGACTGACCGCACGTCGAGACTGGACAAGACGTCTAGTGACCTTTCTCATGATTGTTGTTGTTGTTGTTGTTATTGTTGTTGTTGTTGTTGATGGTGGTGGTCGTGGTGGTGATAGTGGTGGTAGTGGTAGTGGTGTTCGGCCTTTGTGTTCTCGCGTTCTTCTTGATGACGATGACGATTACGATGACGACGACGACAATCACAGTGACGATAACGACAACGATGTTATCAAAAACTGAAATAAGGCAGGTCAATGAATTCAGCATTGATTAAACTGATACCTCACCTTTATGACATAAAAAAAGTTCGCAAATAACTTTCCCAGGAAAGAAATCGGCAATTTCATGTTAATTTTCAACGGGTCTGAATCAAAGTAAACTTATACATGCTAATTACGACCACAACTATTTACTTCAAATTTATCATTGGTCATCCAGTCCAAAACACCCTGCCGTCCACGTGAAAACCGGATGTGGGCTGCGCATGTTGACCACTTTGAATAAATCAGCGCCCTCCAAATCTTGATTGAGACAGCGTCAGAAAATAAAACTGCTAAAGTAAATCGGCGGCACCGTTCTAATGAAGCCATGTCTCCCAGGAGGAGGTGACTCTCGGGCGACTGCAACTCAGACACTGGCTTTTCTCCCTTGGGCTCGTCATTAGCGGCGGAGTTTGCCCCGTTCTCTGGACGTCGGGAGGTCCCGCTGCTTTACGAGTCTCGTGCCGGCGATTCCAGAAGGCAGACAGACCATCCCTGTGATGCAGCAGACACCGGACATCGGGATGGCTTGACCTCCAATCAGGAAAGATTCAAGTAGCAGAAGTAATCTAAACTAAAATGAGCGGAACTAATCAACTCTTTGACCTCTTGCTTGATCCTGCGAACGCGTGAGGGGAGAATGACTGACCAGGGGAGAATGTGTGAGCCGGTTTGGCCTAGCGTTTTAAGGCGTTAGGCTGGTAAGCAGAGGGACCTCGGTTCGAATCTGCTTCAGCTCTCCTTTCTCTTCAAAAGTTGTGGTCTGTGGACACTGCCTTGTGACTTTGTCCCTCACAATTATGAAACATTAAAATAGCTCTTATTGCTGCCCATCTTAATGCAGAAGTCATTTTGGTGGTGACAGTGTAGCGATAGGTATATAATCTCCCTCTCCCCCCCCCCCCCTCCTACCCTCCCTCCCCCCCCCCCCCCCCCCCCTCCTTCTCCCCGTCCCTAATAACCCTCATGGTTTCTGTGGACGTTAAGCACCATGTTTACTGACCAGTGGGGTTTGTTTTCGATCGGCACGGTCAGCTTGTTCATCTCTCTCTGCAGGCCCACGAGTGGTCGCTACGACTAAAGCCAGTTCTTAATTGGGCGCATGTTTGTTCGCGAACCTAGTTGGAAGTATTCGGCGAAGCCGCTAGATGGTTCTTAATTGGGCGAACTTTTCTTTGCGAACCTAGTTGGAAGTATTCTTCGAAGCTATATTCGGGGTCCAAAAAGCTTCGCTCAACATGATCTGGGAACATTCGCCCTATTCGACGATCATTGCCTCAGACTGGCTGAGAGCAGAGCTCTCCTGTGGATGAAGAAAAAATAAAAATAAAAATGGATGAAGGGTGTCGCTAGGTTCTTCACTCGCTTCGGAGGGAATTTGTTTATTTGTTGACTTGTGGGAGGCGCAGCCTTGTCTCGGAGACCCAGAATGAGATAGTAGTTAGTTGAATTACCCTGTGAGGGATGATGAAAGTATATTGACTTGACATGACTTGACTTTAGCCTACATTTTCGATCATGCTGTCTGCTGCGCGTCTGCCGCAAGTTCGGGCCGAAGCTTGCATCTCATTACGAGCCAGTTGAGAACGAAGCAAAATTTTGACTGTCCGAACCATGTTCGGCGAACTAAAAGTTCAATTAAGAAACGAATCATAGTTCCGCGTCGAACTGTCCTATGTATGTTCGGCGAACAAACATTCGCCCAGTTAAGAACGGGCTTAAGAGTGGAGGCCAGAGAGGTGAAGTCACGACCAGGTGATGGTTGGATAGAGTCGGGTCGTCCCGACGAAAGTACGTACAATTTCGGGCAAAGTCTTGTCATTTACGTTATATTTACAAGAAGGAAAAAACTGTCAGTGAAAAATAACCAGGCGACTCACAACCAGGACAGTTTGACGGTATCTTGTGTTACTTATTTCATATTCCTAAAACAGGAATGTCACATAAAGAACGAAACCCACATAACTGTCAGTGTGTTTTGTGTTTTGTTATTTTATTGTCCAGTCAGGAAACACTAAAGAACGAAACCCACCTAATATTCAGTGTATTTTGTGTTCACTTATTTTATTGTCCAGTCAGAAAACACTACATAAAAGACGAAACCCATCTAATATTCAGTGTATTTTGTGTTCACTTATTTTATTGTCCAGTCAGAAAACACTACATAAAAGACGAAACCCATCTAATAGTCAGTGTATTTTGTGTTCACTTATTTTATTGTCCAGTCAGGAAACACTTACATAAAAGACGAAACCCATCTAATATTCAGTGTATTTTGTGTTCACTTATTTTATTGTCCCAGGTTCAGGAAACACAAATTTGGGGCATTATTTAAGTCAGGAAACACTTCAAAATAAAAGACGAAACCCATCTAATATTCAGTGTATTTTGTGTTCACTTATTTTATTGTCCAGTCAGGAAACACATTCGTCCTGATATAACCGTCCTGGCTGATTGGGCGTAAAAAATATTTTTTTAATGAAACAAGTCCCTTCCAGTAAACACACATAATCTGACACAGAAAATGTGGGACAATGGAGCAGAAAGACTGTCACAGACCCGGTCAGTTCACAAGTTTCCTGATCCATGACACTGAATAAGGACTTGTCTTGAACAGCATGTTGAACCAGTCTTCCTGTTTTATGAGCGATGATACATCCGTGAAAAATAGTCGGGTGAAAAACGTGTGTGTGTGTTGTGTGTGTGTGTGCGTGCGTGCGTGCGTGCGTGCGTGCGTGCGTGCGTGCGTGCGTGCGTGCGTGCGTGTGTGTGTGTGTGTGTGTGTACACGTTTTAGCGTAGTAATAATAATAATTACTTAGTACACTGGTTTATAATAATGTACCTGTTTTCAATTATTGTAACGTCTCTATGTTTTATAACAGCTATTTTATGCGCCGTTTTACAAGTACTTGTTTTATATTAGTGTATTTTATTAAGTATGTATTATGAGATTGCTTATATATTATATGATATGTTAGTAAATGTAAAAGGTATATATTATGTACATGGATTTGAACAAGCGCGTTGAGCTCGCTCAGCGGGGGAATAGCGCTATAGAAAACGTATGTATTATTATTATTATTAAAGTGTGGACAAACTCAGTGCAGCACCGTTAAACTCATTCAACCAGGCCAGCCGTGGCAGTGCCCTTGCACCGAGAAACGGCACATGATGAAAAAGTTGTGAATAAAACTGAACAAGGAATGGACCGTGAAATCCATGACAAGAAACAAAACAAAAAACAACAACAACAAAATGGGTATAAAGCAGATGAGTGAGGAGACGAGAGGAAGAGGGGCAAGAGGAGGATGAATGAATGAATGAATGAATGAATGAAGGAAGGAAGGAAGGAAGGAAGGAAGGAAGGAGAATTTATATATGGCGCATAAAAACTTCCACACAAAACCTTGCGTGTTCACAGCACCAGACACACACGGTGCATACATGTAAGCTCTCGCAAGCTAAAACTACCTAAAGAAGTTCATACCAACAAAGTACAAACAGCCGCTACCCAACCACCCCCTCCCAAAAGTGCAACTATACATAGTAGTTAAATGCAGAAATATATACAGAGTTTAAAATACTAATAATAATAAGGATGAGGAGGAGGAAGAGGCGAGGAAGCCTTTATTAGCGAAACCTTTCCGTTTTCACCGCATTACAAACAGATTGTGCAGAATCCTCGTAGCCATAGGCTCGGCGGATGTCACACAAAGTCACTTCGGTGACCTGAGGTCAGCTGAAATCGTTTTAATGACCACGATGTCTGGATTTTCACGGGACCAGACTCTGACCAGACGTTGGTTAACAAGGGGGGCACAACGACCCAGCCCACCACCGCTGGACGGTTGAAAGAAGGAGCGGCGGAGTATGATAAGAGATGGGAAGAGAGAAACAGCCCACCCCCCCACCCCACCCCCTAGTGACCCATACAGTCCCACCTCTTCAGTGATAACCTTTACGATTGCGGTCAAGCTTCTTCCTTACACCTTTCGCCTCCTTGTTCGTGAGCTGGGTGAAGATGGTGCTTTGGTTTCAGTCTGAGAAGGTGAATTTAATGCTTTCTATACATCTTCTGTACCGGCCCCGCTTCCGCACGGTTTTCACCCCCACTGCGCCCCCCCCCCCCCCCCCCCTTCCTCCCCCCCCTCCCACCTCACCTGTCTGGGAACAAGTGGACACTCGGAGCCGCTACAAAGCCTAGAATAGCGGTCAGTAAGGCACGAATTCAAGTGAACTGACCGCTGGAACAATCGGTCGCAGCAAAGACCTTCCGGCCGTGGGGTCGGAGGAGATGGTCTTTGGTCACGCGGTGTTCTCAGTGTCCACGCCCGCCGACAGAGTTCGTCCGGCCTTGGAAAGCGCTGTTCAATTTCTCGATCGGCGTGACCGGTTGAGACAGTTTTTGTGGTATTGTTACGGTTCTTGCTGGTTTAAACAAATATATTGCTTATATAACAATGCATTAACAGCAGAACGGTTGGGCCGTGCAACACGCAAGATTGGTTACATTAGTATGGCCCAAATATTACATAAATAACGCTACCAACATCAGTTTTATCGACAACAAGACGGACGCAAAATGAAATTGTAATAAAGGTGATATTCATATTTTGATATTTTAGTTCCTAGAAGAAGAAGAAGAAGAAGAAGAAGAAGAAGAAGAGACGACAGAAACAGTACATGCCGGTATGTATATTGCGACTTTAAACAATGATTCTGGTAGATACAGTACATACATTGGTACCTTAAGCAATAACTGTAGTATAGGCAGCACAGAGATTAGTACTTTAAATACTGACTATTGTAGAAGCAGTACCTGGACTGATACTTTAAACACTGACTGTTGTAGAAGCAGCACGTAGACTGATACTTTAAACACCGACGGTGCAGCACTTAGATCGGTACATTAAACAGTGACTGTGGTACTGGCAGCACGCCCCAGTGTTGTGTTAATTTGACTTTAACGATGCAATCGGCATTCACCGTTCTTTCATTGTGCGCCTCAGTCTGGTGTTGTAGTTTTTGTGTGTGTGTGTGTTTTCAGTCCTTATTGTTGATATTCTCTCATTTTCGTTTTGTGCTTTCAAGCTCCAAGGTTCACGCAAACCGGGTAAGATTTTGCGTGCGCAGCTTTTTTCGCTTTCTTTTTTCTGTGTCACCGTAAACACGTGCACGTGCACTACGTGTGGCCTACCCTACCTTTTACATTAACCCCCACCCCCACCTCCCACCCCTACCCGAAACCCCACACCCATCGCCCCACCCACTCACCGGGTTGTGCATCAGTAGCTTGCTACTTTGTTCCTGGTATTTCTTTTTTCTTTTTTAGCCTAGAACCGCATGAAGTCGTCTTGTCGAATCCCGTGCTAAAAAGATCTTCTGTATTTAGAGCCCCAATTTAATTTTATCAGCGTTTTGAACTAGTTTGGTTAGGGAAGGGTAAGCGTTGTAAAGAGTACAATGCCCTGACATCGTAGGCCACGTTGTGGCAACAAAGGGGGCGGATGAATTGAAGGGAAGTGGCCACTTTACGCTGCTCCAGATTTCATTGAGGGGCTTCAGGGATAGAGGATTGACTGACAAACCGCCAGACAGCATTCACTGAGGCAGGGCGGCTCAGCTTGGGGGGTCAAGGCACCACCGTGTAGGTTTACAGTACTCCAGATGTGCGATTTTGGGAACACACACACACAGACACCCACACAGACACCCACACAGACACCCACACACACACACACACAAAACACACACCACACACACACCACGCGCACACCACGCCACCCACCACAGACGCGCGCGCGCGACGCACGCACCACCCCGCACGCACCACGCACGCACGCACGCACGCCGCACGCACACACACACACACACACACATCGCACACTCATTCCCC
>JABMCL010000728.1:652500-655000 GCA_018857735.1 Alviniconcha marisindica | reverse complement strand
CGGTTCAGGTCACTTTCCCGGGGACAAGCCAGCTGTGAGAGGGTGGCGCCTCCCACCCGAACTAGTGCAATTCTTCACCTGTACGTACATGAACACAGACATATTGAATATGTAATTTGTCCTGAAAAAAAGAAAGCAGAAATGGTTGCCAATGTTCTGAGATTTAGAAAAAGAGAAAAAGACAAAGGAAGAAAGAAAGAAAGAAAAAAAAAAAAGAAAAAAAAAGGAAGGAATGAAGTAAGGAAAGAAAGGGAGGAGAAAGAAAGAAAAAAGAAAGAGAGAAAGAAAGGGAGGAAGAAAGAAAGAAAGAAAACAGAAAGAAAGAAAAGAAAGCAAAAAGGAAAGAAGGAATGAGAGAAAGTGAGAGGGGTAGAAAGAAAGAAAGAAAGAAAGAAAGAAAGATAGGGAGGAGGAAAGAAAGAAAGGAAAGAAAGAAAGAAAAAAGGAAGGAAAAAAGAAAGAAAGAAAAGAAAGAAAAAAGGAAGGAAGGAAGGAGAGAAAGAAAGAAGGAGAGAAAGAAAGAAAGAAAGAAAGAAAGAAGAAAAAGGAAGGAAGGAGAATTTAAAAAAACAAAAAAACAAAACAACAAAAGTAGCTGGATGTTAACATCCCGACAACCGCACAATGTCGTCTCAGAAATGAAGACAGGAAGAACGAAAGAAAGACTGAACAAAATCAAGCAAACAAACAAACATAAATACTATTGTCAACGAATTCTTGATACTGAACAAGACGAAACGGGCTCCATCTCTTTTTCATTCTGGAGTTTTCGTATAATGTGTGTTGTATTTTATGGTTTAACTCTTGCATTCTAGCGCGCGCGCGGACGCACACACACACACACACACACACACACACACACACACACACACACACACACACACACACACACACACACACACCACACACACACACAAAACACACACACGCGCGCGCGCCACACACACACACACACACACACACACACACTCACACACACACACACACACACACCACACACACACAACACACACACACACACACACACACACACACACACACGTGTGCACACACACACACACACACACACACACACACACACACACACACACACACACACACACACACACACACACACACACAACACACACACACAACTGATTCTGTCCTTTATCTGGTCCCGGCAATCAATAAACGATGCTGCATTTGTAACCCTGAAATGCTCAGTAATAATCACCACAAACCAGACAGAAGCGACGTAGCCTATTGTCTGTTGGCTTGGGGGTGAAGTAGGGCGTCTGAAACAGGCTGTATCCACGAGAAACCTGTTTCGTGGGAAGAATTAAACAGTTTGAACCGATTGGTCCGATTTGAAGGTGGAACGTCGGGGACAATGTGTCACCTGTATGCTGCTGGAACACTACACCCGGCGTCAACCTGCCACCCCAGGCCTGTCTCCAGTGACAGGTGCCGCCGCCACCCAGCCACCCAGCCACCCAGTTAGCCAGTTAGCCAGCCAGTGAACCTCCGCAACGCACCTGTCCCTCGGAACTTTCCCAACGCTCTCCCTTTTCACTGTTCTGCTTGGTTGCTACGGAAACGTAAGATTTTTTGAATTACTCACGTCTGTGAGGTTTCGGCTTTCAAAGTTTTATGCACGCATCTTCCACCTGCAGCCGTAGCTTCCTCGGGAGTGGGCAGGTGAATTCTGGTCGCTCGGTTCCAGTACACCTGCTTATCATGGAAACGTTTCGTTTAGTGTATGCCTACGGTGCTACGGACCCAAAGTTTTGAATGTTCAGCATCTGTGGGGCTTTGACTTACTTGTACGTAGGCAACTTCAGCGTGTAATCTTAGCCTCGGAATGGACGGGTTAATCTCATCATTTAGTTCTAGCACCTGCTTATCAAAAAATGAAAACAAATACCCCCCAAAATCCAACCTCTTTCAGTTGAATGTTGGTGCAGAACTTAGCAACATGTTGTTCTCAATGTTTAGGACTTTGGGGTCTTGGCTTTGTACATGCGTCATCTACCTGCAACCGCAGCATCACAGTTGGCAGATGGATTCTAATCGCTTGGTTCCAACACCTGCCTGTCATGGAGCACTTCTGAGAACCAGTCTCTTCTTCACTTGCATGTTGCTATGGAAACCAAAGTACTTATTTGTGTTTCAATTCAAAAACTGCCTTTGAGAGTTCCTGACGCTCTTGGCCTGCAAAGCGCAGCCTAAGAGTAGACAGGTGACCTTCGTCTGGTTCCAGCACTTGCTTACCGTACATACTCGGTTCTGAGATCCAGTCTTTTCTTTAGTTAATGTTAATGTTGCTGAGGAAGCCAAAGCACTTTTCGAAGAGCTGTCTTTGATGGTTATTGATGCTCGAGTTCGATCTGCAACAGCACTGAGATTACAGACAGGTGACCCTTCCTCGTCTGGTTCCAGCACCTGCTTACCGTACATACTCGGTTTTGAGATCCAGTCTTTTCTTTAGTTAATGTTAATGTTGCTGAGGAAACCAAAG
>JABMCL010000728.1:625000-630000 GCA_018857735.1 Alviniconcha marisindica | reverse complement strand
TTGTGTGTTGTGTGTTTGTGTGGTGTGTGTTGCATGTGTGAATGTGTGTGTGTGTGTGTTGTGTGTGTGTGTGTGTGTGTGTGTGTGTGTGTGGTGTGTGTGGGGTGTGTGTATGAGTGTGAGTGTGCGTGCGTGCGTGTGCTGTGCGTGTGTGTGTGGTGTGTGTGTGTGTGTGTGTGTGTGTGTGTGTGTGTGTGTGTTTTGTGTGTGTGTTATGTGTGTGTGGTGCCTGTGTGCGTATGACTGAGTGAGGGAATGAATGGATGGGTGGGTGGGTCGGTGTGTGTGTGTGGCGGGTTTGGGGGGGGGGGGGTGCGTGTGTGTTTGTGTCTGTGTGTGTGTCTGTGTCTGTGTAAGCGTGCGCCTGTGTGCCTGTGTGTGTAACGTGCGCGCGCACGTGTGTTTTTGCGCGCGCGCGAGTAGTGTGTTGTCCACCGCCTTGCTGCATGTCACTGTAACTAGGAAATATTAGCCCAGAAGAGAAACTGAATCAAATCAAATGTAAATCACGCGTAGAAAAAAAGAAAAAAGTCTCAATAATACAAGCTAGTCTGCGACTTACGGTGAATGCGACTGCGACTTCCGGTGAATGCTGCACGAACATCCGTCCCACACAAAGCAAGGCGCACGTGCGGCCGGAAGACCGCTGCAGCCGCGTGACAGGTGGGAAAGGCAAGAGGTGTGACAGATTGAGGGTCTAGTTTGGTCTGCGCTGTGTATTCACACCATATGCGGATCCGAGTTTCCATTAAAGGCACACCACTGACGTCTCGACTTGCCGCCCTCTGCGATGATTCCGATGCATTGCAAATGAAGATCAGCCCGCCCCGAGCCAGAATTGCCTGGAGGTTTCGTAAGTGGCAGAAAGAGCACCGAGTGTCGCTGACGATGGCGCGGTTGTCTCTTTGTTAGCTCTGTGAAGCGGACCGTGGCAAAGGAACGGAAGATAGGATTGTGACCTATTGTCACGGCCTTAGTGACAAACAGAAGCTCTTTACTGGTATTTTTAATGTAGGCCATATCGCCTTCGCTGTAACGCAGGAAATGATTTCAAAACAACTGAAATAAGAAAAAGAAAAAAAAATGTATAATCTCTCTCTCTCTCTCTCTCTCTCTCTCTCTCTCTCTCTCTCTCTCTCTCTCTCTCTCTCTCTCGCTCGCTCGCTCGCTCAAGAATGTCTTGCACATAACTGAACTACCAATTTGTTGTTGTTTTTAATTGCGCGTGTGTGCGCGTCGCGCGCGTGTGTGTGTGTGTGTGTGTGTGTGTGTGTGTGTGTGTTGTGTTGTGTGTGTGTGTGTGTGTGTGCTCGCGCGCGCACGCAAATGTCTATCCGCCCCATCTGTTTTGCTTGACTGCATTCTCCTCTCCCATCTCTCTCTCCTTCTTCTTCTTCTTCGTCTTCTTATTCTTTCTTTCTTTTGTTTGTATAGTGGCCTATGGACGATCTACAATAAACAGTTCGAGATCGAGCGCCCTGTCTGTCTGTCTGTGATTTCTGTTTCTTTCTTCTTCCTTCTTCTTCTGCTGTTACTTTTAGTTTCGTGTTCTTCATTTCTAGCTAGCTTACAGTCTTTCCTCCACGTTTGTTTCTCTTCGAACTTCTTTCTTTCTCTCACATCTGTTTTAATTAACCTTATATCGCTCTGTGCTCAGCGTGTGGTGCTGACGGATGACGGTGGCCGGCCCGGACAACGTGATGTACGGAGCCAACACGGGACGCGGCTTTTGACCCCTCAAGGTCATCTGTAACGGGACAGAGAAACAGCCAGGTGTTCTCTGCAGCTGACGCTTTCTGAGCTTCCAACGGCACGCTGACGGGTAGGAGGACGGCTCGGGTAGGGGGTAGGCGGGAGGGGGGAGGGGAAGGAAGGAAGGGGAGGGGAGGGGAGGGGTAGAGGGACTGAGTAAGGGGTGGCAGGGAGGCGGGGACAGCACAAAGATACAACCAGCACCGTGCCACTATGCTGAAATTTTGACGCCCCCCCCCCCCCCCCCTCCTCCTCCTCATGCTCTCTCTCCCCCCCCCCCCCCTCCCCCACCGCTTCCTTCCTTCTTTTACCCCTCCTCCTCCTCCTCCCCCACCTCCACCCCATCCCTTTTTCTTAAACCATTCCGTTACAATAATTATCCCCAATCTGTCCTGTATCGGCACAAGCACCGTGCCACTATGCTTAAACTTTGACCCACCCCCCCCTCCCCCCCCCATCCTCCCCTCCTCCTCATGCTCTTCCCTCCGCCCCCGCCCCCACCCCCACCCCGCTCCCGTTTCCTTACTTTCTTTACCCCTCCTCCTCCCCCACCTCCACCCCATCCCTTTTTCTTAAACCATTCCGTTACAGTAATTATCCCAAAGCTGTCCTGTATCGGCACGAGCAGCAAGCACTCTCCGCGCTAGACAATGGCCACGGAGTGACACTTTGATGGCACCTTAATAATCTTAATAAATTTCCGTCTTGCACTCGCTCGTTTTCAGATGCGGATCTCACCCAGTGCCTCCCTTTGCCGGCTGTCCTCGCTACGGTCTCACAAACCTCGGCCTCCAAGACTGAGTGACTCCTGCCAAACCATAATTGGAACCTCCCTTTGTCGTGGCGTGAAGCGTCGTGTCTGGGTCTTTCTGGACTGAAGCTGCTGATTTGGTTGCGGGTATAGCCTTGCGGAACAATGATGCCATAATGTGACAGTTCTGCACACGCTGTATGCTTGCTCAGTGTGGCTGCCCGGCGTGGGCGAACTACAACAGAAAACAGCGACAACACTGAGAGCATCATCATCATCATCATCATCATCGTCATCGTCATCATAGTAATAACAAGTGCTTAGGCCGCAAGGACGGGAGAAAACTAGCAGAGAAAAGTAAAACATGCACAATCTCATGATTCATCATCATAATCACCACCCCCACCACCACCACCATCATCATCATCATCATCATCATCATCACCACCATCATCATCATATCAATTTCAAGTTCAGTGTTGCTTTACGTCCACAGAGACCGTACGGAATGTAAGGGACGGGGAGCCCAGGACGGCCACCTCGACTTTCACACAGCTCCTGAGCTCTGCAGTCTACTTCTTCTTCTTCTTCTTCTTCTTCAAATCAATGTTGCTTTACGTCCACAGAGAGCATACGTACTATTAAGGACGGGGAGCCCAGGACGGCCATCTCGACTTTCACACAGCTCTTGAGCTCTGATTCCTCTCGCCATTCTTCTTCAGTGTCGCTTTACGTCTACATGCAGAGACCGTACGGACTACTAGGACGTCCACCTCGACTTTCACACAGCTCCTCAGCTCTGATAGAACTTCAAGTTCAGAGGTGCATCGCGTCCACAGAGACCCTAATGGCCAAGGACGTCCACGACGTCCACCTCGACTTTCACACAGCCCCTCTCAGTTCTGTTCTGTGAAGCTCTGTTGTTGAAGTTCTGAAGAAGTGAAAAATTTCTCAGCTCTGACAGAGCTTCACGTTCAAGTTCAATGTTGCTTTACGTCCACAGAGACCATAATTAAGCACTATTAGGGACGGGGAGCCCAGGACGTCCACCTCGACTTTCACACAGCCCCATAGCTCTGACAGAGCTTCACGTTCAAGTTCAATGTTGCTTTACGTCCACAGAGACCATAATTAAGGAGTATTAGGGACGGGGGGGATCCCAGGACGGCCACCTCGACTTTCACACAGATCGTGAGCTGTGAACGGCGCTAACTGAGTTGTGATACAGTTATTATGTGACCCGGTGACGGCTGCTGCATGTGCTATGGGCGGGACAGGAGGGATGGAGGGGGACCGGCCGACTGTCGATCGATACAGCATCTCATTACCGACAGCTGTTCTGGCATTCGGGTACCGCCAGGGATAATGGCCTTCATTTCTTCACAGCGCCTGCGGGTCAGGTCGGCAGAGATTTGGTTGTGGGTGGTGGTGGTGGTGGTGGTGGGGTGGTGGGGTGGTGAGGTGGTGGTGGTGGTGGTGGGGTGGTGGGGTGGTGGGCCGGTTGGCGGGTGGTAATTACCGTTGCGGTGGTGATGGTTGTGCTCGTCGTCATTGTCACGTTGTCGGTATTTCTGATGTTGTTATGGACTCTCTCTGTGTCTGTGTCTCTGTCTGTCTGTCTGTCTGTCTGTCTGTCTGTCTGTCTGTCTGTCTGTGTGTGCTGTCTCTCTCTCTCTCTCTCTCTCTCTCTCTCTCTCTCTCTCTCTCTCTCTCTCTCTCTCTCTCTCTCTCTCTCTCTCTCTCTCTCTCATTTGTCTGTCTGTCTGTCACGCTCCCTCTTTTCTGAGAGAGAGAGAGAGAGAGAGAGAGAGAGAGAGAGAGAGAGAGAGAGAGAGAGAGAGAGAGAGAGACTATACCTGCCTTTGGTTTACAGTATACTCTTCTTCTTTCATGGTGATTTACGTCTACAGAAACCACAAGGAATAAGGACTATTAGGGACGGGGAGCCCCAGACGGCCACCTCTACTTTCACACAGCTCCTGAGCTCTGAGATATTGAAGATTGGAACTCAGACCATCTCCTCTGGCGGCGTTCCCCGTGCACCACCTAGACCTCACTTTAACCTGGTCAATGTTCATAACCCTGTGTAGGAAATGAAACCCAGTTTTGAGATACCCTGCACAGATATAAACAGCCCAGAGTAGGAACAGTAAGTAAGTAAACATGGTGCTTAACGTCCACAGAAACCATGAGGCTTATTAGGGACGGGGAGGGGGGGGGGGGGGATGGAGGGGAGGGGAGAGGGAGATTATATACCTATGCTACACTGTCACCACCAGAATGACTTCTGCATTAAGGGGCAGCGATGAGAGCCATTTTAATATTTCTTAATTGTGAGGGACAAAGTCACAAGACAGTGTCCACAGACCACAACCTTTGAAGTGAAAGGAGAGCCAAAGCAGATTCGAACCGAGGTCCCTCAGCCTACCGCCTTACCGTTAGGCCAAACCGGCTCTCAGAGTAGGAACAACACAGAACACTCTTTTTGTACCAACAC
>JABMCL010000728.1:615000-617500 GCA_018857735.1 Alviniconcha marisindica | reverse complement strand
GAGGAAAGAAAAAACAGACAGACAGACAGACAGACAGACGGGACAGACAGAAGACAGACAGACAGACAGCACAGACAGGAACACAGACACAGAACAGACAGACAGACAGACAGACAGACAGACAGACAGACGACAGAAAAGGGACGGGCAGAGGGACAGACAAACGACAGAGCAGAGGCAGAAGGGCAGAGAGAGATCAACCGACCGACCGACGACCGACCGACGGAAGACAGACAGACAGACGACGGGACAGGAGAAAGAGAGTCAGAGAGACAGAGATAGAAGACAGAGATAGAAGACAGAGACAGAGGCAGAGAGAGAGACAGAGAGAGACAGAGGCAGAGAGAGACAGAGAGAGACCAACCGACCGACCGGCAGACAGACAGAGAAAGAGAGTCAGAGAGACAGAGATAGACGACAGAGATAGAGAAATGACTCCGACTCGATGCAAAATGACACCCATCTACAGTTGCCCACCCAGTGAAATTTGCCGTCACGTCTAAGTAACACAAACAACACAAGCACATACACCACGACGTGACAGTCAGATTGCGTTGGCGGCTACGCCACCACTAAAAGGAAAACCCAATTTGCAGGTGACCGTTTAGCGTCAGTGATTCCGTGACCGCGGCGGCGGCGATGGCGGCTGCCAGCCGTTGTAGGCTGCTCTTGCCAGGTCTACGACATGAATCGCCGGGTTAATAATAACACAAAACAAAACAAATCTACAAACAAAACACGCACGCACGCACGCACGCACGCACAAACACACACGCGCGCGCGCGCGCACACACACACACACACACACACACACACACACTCACACTCACACTCACACGTGAAATAGTAACTGAGTGAAAATAAAACTGACAAAGAAGTAATTTCTGCGAACAGAAGGGAGATGCTGTATAGGTTCTTCCGGGAATGGGGAACAATTATAACACGCGCGCATGATGGCCTGGGGTGTCCTTAGTTTTTTTTTAATTTAGTTTTTTTATCCAATTTCCCAAAACGAACGGTGTACCTGAACTTCACGAAAAACACTCGGCGCTACACTGATTGACTCGACAACGGCAGGGGTTTCCTTGTTCTTGAATACCGTTACTCACAGACTGGCGCGTGAGCACAGCGACGACTGATCTCGCCTGACGGGCCAATCCGCTTCGTGGGAACCGGTCACGTGACTATGAGACACGTGCCGGCAGTTTGGTCACATGGTCGTGAGAGCCGGCGTCACCTGGCGACTAGGTCGTTCCTGGAGATATCCCATCTCTGAGAAAAGCTCGACGATAAAGGACGAAGCTCTAACGACTTCGCTTCCCCCTAAACCACCCCACGCCCCCACCCTACACTCCCCACCCCACCCCACCACGCTCCCCAACAGCCAGCGCACGTGCGTGCGCGTGCGACAGCCAGTGGGCCGGTAGTGAAGGCATGCACGCGAGGGCATCGAACTTGAACAAATGGCTCAGTGAGGGGTCCCCCGTCTGCTTCGATTGTCTGCAGTTCTTTGTGAGGCCGCGCCATCTGGAAAGGCACAGCCGTGCCGTGGCGGGGCTGACGTTTTAACTTTGTTCTCTGTCCCGTTGTCTGCGTGCCGGCTTCAAGTGCTGATGAATTGATCAAGTTCGGGCCAGGTGCTCCCGTCCGTCGTCTGACCTCCCGTGATCCCGTTGTTTTACTGGCAACGTACTATTCTGCCAATGCTGCAGCTGCTGCTACTACTACTACTACTGCTACTGCTGCTGCTGCTGCTACTACTACTACTATTGCTGCTGCTACTACTACTACTGCTGCTGCTACTACTACTCCTACTGCAGCTGCTGCTGCTGCTGCTACTACTACTACTACTACTCTACTACTCTTCTACCAGTGACAACAGCATCTAGGTACTACTACTACTACTCCACCACCATGACAACAGCATCTAGGTCTGCTACTACTACAACTACTACTGACTACGGTGAAAACAGCATCTCTATACTACTACTCTACTACTGCTACTGCTACTACTACCTGGGGGACAAAGCATCTGGATGTATGGTAGTGCTGAGGTGGTGGTGGTGGTGGTACAGTAGTAAGTAACTGGTGTTTTACGCCCAGTCAGCCATTAGCGGTTGTTATATAGTAGAGTAGAAGAAGTAGTAGTAGTAGTAGTAGTAGCAGCAGCAGCAGCAGCAGGCAGTAACAACTACAGTAACAACTACTAGTATTGCGACTCCTACTGCTGCTATTTATTACTACTACGAACGCCCTCAGCAGCGGCAATTACTATTGCCACAACTACTAAACCTACTATTACGCTGCTGCCGCTACTACTACTACTACTGCTGCCTGCTGCTGCTGATGATGATGATGATGATGATGCCGTTACTGCTTCTACTGCTGCTATCGGTATTAACCTACTGTTACTACTACCATCACAACCACCATTAATACTGCTGCTGTTGCTGCTACTACCACAATACTAGTACGACTACTGCTGTTACAGACAACAACT
>JABMCL010000728.1:532500-605000 GCA_018857735.1 Alviniconcha marisindica | reverse complement strand
GTTTTTCCCGTGACGTGTCTTCTTTTGGTAAGTATGTTTTTCTAGTTCCTTCCCAAAATGTTCCTTCTAACCAGCAGTCATTCGCCTTTATTCCCCCCCCCCCCCCCCCCCCCCAACAAGTCTTATTCATTATATTTCATACATTCGTACAATGACAAATCGGATTTCTCTCCGTATATCTTTCCCAAATAAGCAGACTTTTTTTTTTTTAAACGAAAAAGAAATAAAAAAATGCTTAAGGTTGTCAAATTTCATATTTTTATTGATCGTTTTCCAAATGACATCATGGCAGTCAAAGGGTTAAACTGACTGACAGCTAGTATGAAATGACAGCTAGTATACATGGGAATACATACCCATGCATGAGACGACAGCTAGAATACATGGCCCGGAATACATACCCACGCATGAGACGACAGCTAGAATACATGGCCCGGAATACATACCCATGCAGTGAGACGACAGCTAGAATACATGGCCCGGAATACATACCCATCGCGATGAGACGACAGCTAGAATACATGGCCCGGAATACATACCCATGCGTGAGACGACAGCTAGAATACATGGCCCGGAATACATACCCATGCGTGAGACGACAGCTAGAGTACATGGCCCGGAATACATACCAATGCGTGAGACAACAGCTAGAATACATGGGAATACATAACCATGCATGAGACGACCGAGTGGCCACACGGTGTCATAGTCACGTGGCTTGCCGAAAGCCCCCCAAGGGTAGCATCGTACGATAACACGAAATATTACACGCAGAGTGATAAATGTCAGCTGTTCCAGTCGATTGCACCGACAACAATTATCTTCTCAGTCAAACTAACAAATTTACGGCATTGCCTGAAGAAATTCGCCGACTGTTACAAAGGCCTCGTTGACGCATGAGGATGCAACAATCCCTAAGCCCCCCCCCCCCCCCCCCCCCCCCCCCCCTCGGGACACCGACTCACTGTTTACCAACACATAACGGCGCACACACTCACTTTTCTTCTAACGGGATCACCGGCTGCTGGACCTTGGCGAATAGTCATTTCCGGTTCCCATGATGGAACGCTAAGTGGCCTCCCTTTGACAGCTGTAACAATGGCGGACAAGGCAAGCGGGGGTATCATTTTGATACAACGATGCACAGTTTTGCTCGCGGGTTGGTCAGCCGGGTTTGAGCCGGGCGGGAGACGGGAAGGGACGAACCGTTAGGTTGCATGCTCACCTCTGAGGGCCATTTTTCTTGCATGTCGCGGGCGGCTTGTCTCGGGTAGCCGGTGAGAGAGACGAATGGACGGAGGATGAAACGAGTCGGTCTTGTTGGCCGTTGTCTTTTCGTCGTAACCTGCCATGAGAGAACCATTCAGTCCCCTCTGCTCAGTGAATCCATTTCAATAGCAGCCGCAGCGTTTATTTGCCCAGTTTCAGACAGATGTTGCCTACGCTTATACTGAAAAGGGAAATTGAAACGAAAAAGCACACGATCGTGTCAAACAGGAATGGGCTAGAAGAAAAAATTTTTTTTATAAAGACAGCAGTTTTTCACTCGATTTCTGATCCGTTTGCTAAAAATAGGTGTATGAATTACACACACACACACACACACACACACACACACACACACACACACACACACACACACACACACACACACACACACACACACACACACACACACACACACAAAAAAAAACGACCGCGAGAACTGCCGTCTTGCGCCCAACAGTCTGTATCAGTGACGCCATAAGCAAGGCAGGTTTGTGTCGGAAAAGTATCAAATACGTCACGAGCGAACCCTTTCCTGCTATTTATTGGTAAAAAGCAAACAAACATGGCTGCACCGCCCTTAGGAGTCTAAATTCCAAGCCAGAAAGGTTCTCCTCTTGTAGTGATATTACAGATTATTTTTTTTCCTAACGAAGCCTGCATTACGTTGTCCAATGTTGTACATTTTATGCGATATTATTTTTGTGTAACCCATTGTCCAATCTTATGAGCGCTGTATTATTTTGGTAATACATTGTCCAATGTCGTGAATGCTATATTTGTTTAAATCATGTCCAAAATGTCGCGAATGCTACATTATTTTGTGTAATCACGCTGTCTAGTGTTGTCAGTGCTGTACTGTTTTGTGTAAACCCGTTGTCCAATGTCGTGAATGCTGTGTTATTTTGTGTAAACACGTTGTCCAGTGTCGGGATACATTAACGAGTAGCTCACGTCTTCTTCTTTTTCTTCTTTGTTTACTTTCAGCAACCGTTAACTTAAGGAAACGAGAGTTAAAAAAATTAACACATTTTTTCCCTTGCTGGCACACGAGAAAAGAAGACCCCCCCCCACCCCCCACTTCCCCCTCAGCCCGCATCATGCCTGATTCATTATCCAGGTGATGCAAAACTCATGTCAATGTCCTTGTATGCTGTTTACCTGACACTTGTGCAGGTGATAAACGTGGGATGCACAGCGCCTGAGCTACTCTGCACATAGCCAGAAATCTTCTGTTTGTTGTGTGTGGTTTGTGTGTGTGGTGTGTGTGGTGTGTGTGTGTGATGTGTGTGGTGTGTGTGTGTGTGTGTGTGTGTGTGGTGTGTGTGTGTATGAGATGTGTGGTGTGATGTGTGGGGTGTGGTGGGTGATGTGATTGGATTGTTGTTGTTTTTTTTGTGTTGTTGTGAGATTGTAGTTTATTGTTTAGGTTTATGTAGTTAGAGTTTGTTGTGAGTTGGTTGTAGAAAGAGAGACAGATCGTTTGGTTGCATCTCTTGTCACCCTTCCCCTCGTATGTTTTTCCTCTGTCCCTCTCCCCTCCCTGTTCTCTCTCTCTGCCCTCTTGTCATGCTTTCTCTCTTTTCATGTTTATTATTTTAAAGTTTCTTGTTTATTCTAAGTTATTATTACTGTTTTATTATTATTACAAGTTTTGTTCAGCTTGTTTGTGTTAATTGTATCAAGGACAGGTTGCCCGGAAGGCATTCGTGCCTAAACCTTTATCCTTGCGTAATAAAGTTCAGTCAGTCAGTCAGTCAGTCAGTCAGTCTCTCTCTCTCTCTCTCTCTCTCTCTCTCTCTCTCTCTCTCTCTCTCTCTCTCTCTCTCTCTCTCTCTCTCATTATCAGATTATTTTCCTGTCTGTCGGTCTGTGTATTTGTGTCTGTCTCTCTGTCAGCGAACAGATGTCTGTCTGTCTCTGTCTCTCTCTGTTTTGAATGAATGCCCCATATTAATGATGTGCTTGAAATCTTTGTGTGTTTTTGTTTTTGTTTTCCTACAAAAATAATAATTTAAGAGAATGCAACCACAACGGACATAAACTGATATGTATGGAGTACCCCATCACCGCGCAGCTCATGAAAATGCCTGGAAATCCAAGTAGTAAAGTGATCCATATTTATAATACTCATTCACACATTCCATAAGCCTCGTTCCATAAGCCTGGTCACGCATAATTATTCAGAATTATTTATATAGAACGAAGTGGACCATACCACAATCACGCAAGTGTCAAGCAAAGCCTTACCAAGGAAGATTATCAGCGGGCTATATGATTGTGATTTTCTCCTATGTACGATGGAATCTCTGTTCCGCTACCGCACTATCATGAACAACGCACGCGTAGTGTAAGTAGGGCTTAAATTTAAACCAATCACAAGACCCCGGTGCAAAGCCCGTTACACACAGGTCTACACTAGATCATTCCCAAACACCGCCAATCGATCAAATCCCGCGTTATCTTGTATCCACTGAGATCACGATAGGCTAGCAAACAAAGTACATCATGCGAAAAATCCACGAGGCTGACTCGTCGAAGCCGAGCAGTAACACTATAAGTGATGTGCATCAGCGAGACAGACAATCTGCGCATGAAATTTACAGGCTACGCTTAAACCTGTATTAAGCCAAAAAACAAAAAACAACAACAACACTTTAATCGAAACCCATGGGCCATTGATGAGATCTGTATGATACCGCTGATGATACTCATCCACCGTCACCGAGACGGGTCTCCAGAAATGCACAATAAACGATAATCAGCTGATGAATCTTCTGTTGGCGGCCTCGTTCCCACGCTGCAGTGAGGAGATGTTTGGCGAGGGTGAAAGGCCTCCGGGGGACGTATGTAGGTGAGTGTGGATGGAAATCATTTTATATCTTTTTGCGTGACGTGAGCAACTCTAGCTACACAGGCACGAGACGGGCATACCAGTTCTCTCTCGGCTTCCTTCCCCCAACCCCCCCCCCCCCCCCTTACCTTCGCCCATAATTATAGTAATCAAGTTTAATAGTAGTAGTGGTAGTAATAACAATGCTGCTCAGTGCTGGTGCTGCTAATATTTTTAAAGAAATGATGTTGATACTGATGATGATGTTGTTGAAGCAGAAGAAGAAGAAGAAGAAAGAAGAAGAAGAAGAAGAAGAAGAAGAGCAGTAACTTGGTGTTTTACACCCAGTCAACCATTGCGGTTATGTCAGTGCGAAAGAAGAAGAGAAGAAGAAGAAGAAGAAGAAGAAGGAGAAGAAGAAGAAGAAGAAGAAGAAGAAGAATGAATATTTTCCATTGTAACTGACCTGACAAACTGTTCTGTTGTTGTTGTAGAACAGTGAATGTTGCTCTTCTCGAGAACGAATGATTGAAACAAAAGAAAAACAAAAGCCAAAACATAACAACAACAAGAAGAGAGAAAAAAAGAAAGAAAAGAAAAAAAGACTGCGTCTGCTAACCATCATGTTGACGACCCATGCGAGCAGTCAACAGCGCAGACAGCCCTTAGGTAATGCCGTCATGCAAAGTCTGTCTGTCTGTCTGTCTGTCTCTCAAACAGTCGTTGCAGGCGTTGTTTCCTTGCTGATAAGTAATGTTCCTCAGTTCAGCGCAGACCCAATATTCATCAGTGATGGGCGAGAATGGAATGTCTTTGCCCCCCCCCCCCCACCCCCCACCCCCACACCCTTTCACCGCACGTGTGCGTTATTTCTGTGACACATAGGCCCACAAGTGTGCTGTTATCTACTGTTTTGGCAGCCGCACTCCGACTTCGGGGAACTTTGTAAGGTTTGTCACTTCATTAGGAGTACACATTGGATAGAACGGTACAATTCTATTTGATCTGAAACTGTACCGTTCTATCCAATGTGTACTCCTAATGAAGTGACAAACCTTACCTTGTGTGTGTGTGTGTGTGTGTGTGTGTGCGTGCGTGCGTGCGTGCGTGCGTGCGTGCGTGCGTGCGTGCGCGTGCGTGCGTGCGTGCGTTGCGTGCGTGCGTGCGTGCGTGCGTGTGTGCGTGCGTGCGTGCGTGTGTGCGTGGTGGTGTGTGTGTGTGTGTGTGTGTGTGTGTGTGTGTGTGTGTGTGACTCAGTGTATAATTACGTATGCCTTGTTTGGTTTGTATACATGTCTGTTAACCCACTCCCCGCCTCCTATCACGTCCTTTGAAAAGTGCTCAAGGCTTTTTAAGAATTTGCACTTTAAAAATGATCGTTAATTTTTTATTATTATTCACAACACCTGGCAAGGAAATCTTGACCCTCATTTTGCATCAACCGGTCTCCAATGTTCATCCAACAGAATGATATTACATTCTAATTGTTGACAAAAGGGGCAGTCTCAGCTTGGGGCAATATAACAATTACTGTAGGTTAAGTCCATTCACTAGTAAACAGGACACTCAGTGCAAAAATGACTAGACAACGGGCCCCAGTCAGTTAATGGCCGCATTGTCATTATCGGGATCTTATTGTCTCTGGCCGCGTCGTTGGTGTGGAGACTTATGTCAGGATTACGTTCAGCAGCGGTAGTAAATTTCCTGACATTGCAGACTCCATAACTGAAGTCCCGGAAGACTGAGTGCAGCTGCCGGAGTGGTGCATATTGCAACCTGTAGGGCCTTTACATGTACGACAGTCACAGCGTCAGTATGGGAACCCTGTCGCAAAGCGAGTCACAACGTCAGTATGGGAACCCTGTCGCAAAGCGAGTCACAACGTCAGTATGGGAACCCTGTCGCAAAGCGAGTCACGTCAGTATGGGAGCTCTGTCTCAAAGCGACAGTCACCGCGTCAGTATGGGAGCCCTGTCGCAAAGCGAGTCACAACGTCAGTATGGGAGCCCTGTCGCAAAGCGAGTCACAACGCCAGTATGGGAGCCCTGTTGCAAAGCGACAGTCACCACGTCAATAGGTAATGCCGTCATACAAAGTCTGTCTGTCTGTCTGTCAAACAGTCGTTGCAGGCGTTGTTTCCTTGCTGATAAGTAATGTTCCTCAGTTCAGCGGAGACCCAATATTCATCAGTGATGGGCGAGAATGTAATGTTTCCCCCTCCCCCTCCCCCTCTCCCCCCCCCCCCCCCACCCGAAGAATGGGAGCCCTGTCTCAAAGCGACAGTCACAGCGTCAGTATGGGAGCCCTGTCCTGTCGCAAAGCGACAATCACCGCGTCAGTATGGGAGCCCTGTCCTGTCGCAAAGCGACAATCACCGCGTCAGTATGGGAGCCCTGTCTCAAAGCGACAGTCACAGCGTCAGTATGGGAGCCCTGTCCTGTCGCAAAGCGACAATCACCGCGTCAGTATGGGAGCCCTGTCTCAAAGCGACAGTCACAGCGTCAGTATGGGAGCCCTGTCTCAAAGCGACAATCACCGCGTCAGTATGGGAGCCCTGTCCTGTCGCAGCGACAATCACCGCGTCAGTATGGGAGCCCTGTCTCAAAGCGACAGTCACAGCGTCAGTATGGGAGCCTTGTCGCAACTTAAACGAGTCACCGCGTAGGTATGGGAGCCCTGTTGCAAAACGAGTCACGGCGTCAGTGTGGGAGCCCTGTCGCAAAAGGACAGTCACTGCGTCAGAATGGGAATCCTGTCGCAAATCTGTGTCACGAATGCGTAATGATCACGTGCTGTTGTTTTTACGGCCGGTTAAAAGCTAGCAACATTTGAAAAACAAAGAAAGAGAAAATCCTTCTCGAAGTGTTGCTGAAGAACAGATCTCATTCTTGTCGATAGCCTGTATTCGGAACGGGACAGATTCTACGTTTAATATTGGCTTGTGACACAGATTCGCCTCGGTGCTACATATCGGGTGAATCTCAGGCTTTTAACAAACAAAACGAACAAACGGAGAACACCCCCCTCCCCCCCCCCAACAAAAAACAAAAACTAACTCGACATCATGCCATGGGCCTGTAGCTACGCTCTCTGGATAGTTAACGTGCAGGCGCATTTGACAAATTAGGAGTCTGGCTGGCTCGCGTCCAAGAACGGTATAAAAATTCTTTTCCCTTTCTTCCCCGTGTGAGTAAGACAATCCATACACAAAGCCAGAGGTTGTTCCCTGCTTGAAATGAACGAGGTATCACGACTACCCATCTGCTCATCGGCGCAGCAACTTCACCCACTGATAGGTTCGTGTTGGTTTAAACAGAATTTTATTCATTCATCGCAATCATAAGTTCAACAAATAAGTACGGGAAATACAAAAGCAGTATGCTTATTTGAGTGTTACCTCGTGTTCACCTTGATCACTTGGACTAGTTCTTCTCGGGTGAATTCTGGAACTAAAATAAACGGCAATGCTGTGTGAATCTGAAGTGATAGTAGTTCTCGAAAGAGTCTGCGGAAGAAGGAAGACAAAAAAGAAGGAAGATAAAGAAGAACAAAAAGAAAAAAGGAAAACATGGCAGAAGGAAGAGGAGGAGCAAGAAGAAGAAGAAGAAGCAGGAGGAAGAAGAAGAAGAAGAAGAGCACTCACTGCGAGGGGTGGCCGCTAGAAGTGTGCTTCTTTGTTGAAAGATGCGGGTTTTAGCGGTCAACCCAAATTAGATTGTAAGCGATTGTCTGTTATCACCCAGTCAACCTTGTAGACCCTATCAAGGCAAAAGAAGAAGAAGAGGAAAACCAGCAATGTGAACAAACACCACCATCACAACATCGGAAAGAAGGGCGAAAAACCAGACGGAACAGATAGAAGAAAGGCGATGATGACTTGAGATGGAGAAGATAAGGAGTGCAGAGTTGAATACTGCACTCATACTTCACAACTTACTACCAGACACATGTAAACAAAGTTATACACCAACACACCCACGCTCTGTGCCCGCACTCACTCACACACACACACACACACCGAGTTTAAAATTTTCGTTCATTTTTTATTTCATATTCACTGAATTATTTACATTACAGAAACGGTCAAAGCAATTTACGAAACAATAGCCAGAAATGCATCTCTTTTCAACAACGGGCCAGGCATGGGGACAAGGGGAATATGTGAGTTTCAATGCGCAAAAGATGCTAATTCATCCACCTGAAGAGATTTGTTTTCAATATTTAAAAAAAAAAAAAAACAAGACAAAAAAATAACTGGATGTAAATAAAAACGACAAATATAGGCAAAATCATATAAAAATAAAAAAAGAAATCAGGAATTCTCTTCAGAGATAAATCCGAAACAATCTTAGTTTTCCGTCTTTCAAACATAGCGAGCCAATCCTTCTCGACCGAAACAAATCGTAAGACATTTGCCAATTGCTCACGTCCAACAATAAACGTCTGGATATAGTTTTCACCATCTGTAACAGTGTAACAGCATCGTACATGGATGCTTGAACAACGCCTATATTTTCGAACCACAACAGTTAGCCAATATAGACAAAGGAACATCTGTCGTCATATCAAACATGAACACATCAACCCTGAACATCTGTCGAGATGTATCGCTTGGAAAAGCTCAATGTATGTAATGGGTATTAAAATCGTCGTCAGATTTTAATGAGTACATCCGGTAAGCTTTTTGTTTCAATACTCATCCATTAAATTAAGTTTATCTATTTTATCTATTGATTACAAATATATTAACCAATAAACAGCAAGAATTTCCGAGAAGCATAGACCAATCAATGAGGACGTTTTACCTTTTCTGTTGAACATCTAAATTGCATAACTATGCAACCTCGCAATACACGCAACTGGTGACCAGTCCTGTTCACGAATATTCACCCGTTCCGTCAACGCACCACTCACTACCCGGGTTTGTTATCACAGTAGTTTTGGACTCTCCTCTGAAAGACTATCTTTTGCACAAAGACTTTGAGACACTTGCTTTCGTCCGTGGAGGTATGAGTGAGTACATTTCGCTCTAGCCGTCTGCAAATAGTAGGGGTCGGTATAGACAGTTGGTGGTTAAAGCGGTGTACACGCGGTTGCCAACGGCCACCCCATGGGCAAAGCCTGAAAACGTTACAGCGCAGAAAGCGAATGTACATGTATGTGGCCACGAGTCAATAGTGGCAACACTAGCTTGAACGTACCAAGCTCAAGCCCCAAATTGAGGTAAGGTAAATTAACTGTGCCAAGCGATCTGGAGACCGTCTGCAGGTATACAATCCGAAGCGACCTCGACCGTTTGTAATTGTAGTATGTCATTTGTAGATCTATACAGTCCCATGCACACGTATGCGCTTCGCCGTTTACAAACGACTTACGTGGAACTGCCCGGCCAAGTCATTGGGAATAATGTTAACGTCTCGAGGAAAGAGAAACATGTGCTCTTTTGCCTTATATTCCCTTGTATACTGACTCCACTTCACGAAACCGGGCCGGGCGATCGACAATACATCTTTGTTGTCGCTTTTCCTTTTTTAATTTTTTTATTTCTTGGCATTTGCATTTCACTGTTCGAATGCGTTTGACCGGGTAGGGGGTGGGGGGTGGGGAGGTGGGGTGGGGGGTGGGGTGGGGGGGAGGGAGACAACACGATCAATACCACACACACAAAACATTTCATCAGCGAAACAATCATTCAGATCCAAAGATAATTCAAATCACCAACCCTACCCATGCAAAACAACAAAAAGGGGACACACGTTCAGATTCTGTTTTTTAGATTCCAGAATATCCAGACATCTAATCACGTAAAGATGGACACAGACGTACAAATTCAGATTTCAGACTTTAAAAAAAACAATTCCACATTATTAATTCTTGTAAAAAAAAGAGTAAAACATTTCTCAGTTTGAAAACAAAAGCTCCACAAATGAAGTTGGAAATGCGTCATTTTGGTCCCGAAGGTGTATAATAAAACAGTACAATGATAAGCAGAGAGGCCACAACGGCTAGGTAGGGTATACAAACGGGTACAAGGAGACAGGAAGGTAGCCACACGGAAAGCGAGGCTTGGGGCGTGTGAAGCCTTGGAAGCACAGGCAATATCCAAAGAAATGTAGTGGGGAGAAAAATGGAGAAAGAAGAAAAAAAACATGGGCATGGGTACATATCCTGGGTGGGAGGGAGTATCCTGGTGGACCTTTCTCTCAAGAACATTCAGTCATAGCTGTCAGTTTTTGCACTGTCGACATACCTCTCGTAGTCGTGCCATCTCCCATGTTCCTCCGTTCACCTATCTTACTTCTTCTGTCAGTCGCATCTCTGAGACACATTACTTATAATACAAACATGCGGGGGTTGGGTGGAGGAGGGGGCGAGAGCGGGGGAATTGGGTGGGGGTGGGGGGGGGTGGGAGAAGAGACAACAACAAAAGAATAAATACCGATGAAAGGCCGCCTAGAGAATCCGATCTTCAGGCTGTTCACGAACACAAGCTGCAAAACGCAGTATAATTATCTTACTGTGCCCAACACCTCACCCGCATCGTTGTGCCATGAATAGCCAACGCGTCGTATTATTATATATTGATACAGTGGGATACAGCACGTAGGTGAGAACGAAAGACGCGCGTTTGCGTCTCGCTTCTGACCTCACTGGGTGCTACCTTGGCATATTCAAACACGTGCTCTTCACACTCCAAAACAAGGCAAAAAACTAAAAAACTAAAACCTCCAAACGAAAATTATAAATAAATAAGTGAATAACCGATACTACACGTTGAAAAATACTGAAGCCATGCACCGATTCTATACACGTTAATGCGGGCACGTCGTCTGGTGTTGCAAATGAACATGAACACTTCTGTTAGATTAAGAACATAATTGTGAGACACTTATGAGGGAAAGAAGGCAGAGGGGGGGGGGGGGGGGGGGAAGGTCACCAACAAAGGGAATACAGGTATGAATATAACAAACTATTAATGACACTACAGTTAATAAATTAGAATTGCCGGTCGGGAAGAGACAAGGGAAGGGGGCAGGGTATGAAGTGGGGGTGGGGGTGGGGGTGGGGTCAGAGGTCGTGTACGGACTGAGGTAAGAGTTACGGCGACCGAACGGTGTCAAAAACGCTGACTCAGCGCCAGCCACAATATGGTGCGATTACACTAACGCTACTATTAACCAGTACACATTTGGAGAATGATGGACAAGAAAGATGGACTATGATTCAAAGTCTGATTTGATCTGATGTCAATGGACATGCAGTGGCAGTCAAATAGCATTGAGCTCCGAATAAGGCAGCAGCAAAAACGCTAATAAAATCACTTAAAACTAAAAGATGAAATGACATCAATTAATGACATCCATTTCGATATAATGTTGTATGTCGAATATAAGAAATGCAAATCATATATTTTTTCAAATATAATTATGTCATGCATTCTTCGTAATCGTGACATATCTCTTTTCATTAACAATCTCATAAAAACAAAAACTTATTTTCAGTACAAAGGAACAGAATGTATTTACTTCGCATTTACTATGAAAGTATACGGCAAATTTTCCGATCCGTACGCACGAAAAAGGTACAGATCTCAAACATCTCGATCAAAACTGCAGCAGGCAACTAAAAACCTGATGGAAACGCAAACTTAAGATCATCGTTTAAGAACGAACACCATTCTCCAATCGATTCTCGTCAGTGACCTTGGCGCATCATTCATTGTTATCTGAAGTTATTTTTGTAAAAGTCCACACATTTGGCCCCCCCCCCCCCCCCCCCCACCCCCCCCCCCACACATCGTTTCGTAAAATAGCCTTTCAATAGAAAGACCTTAATCACAGTCTTTTTTTAAGTGTCAAATCTGTCGGCAAACAGAGTGGTCCGTTTATCACATGATGTAGTAATCGATACCGTCCGCCATTGCAACAATGACTTGTGCACTTTGGCCAACGTCCTCATGAAGCAATGTTCCTGTACACAATTGTTTGCTCACAGTTTCTCTTTCTCTGTCCTTTCTCGAGAAGGGGAAAATACACACACACAAACACACACACAGGCAAAAACACTGAATCCTTTCAGAAGTTCTCCTTTCGTCTCCCCTTCCTTCCTTTTCCTTTCCTTGGTGCTTCTTTCAAATTCGTTCAGTTCTCTCTCCTTTCAACTGTATGTACTCCGTTTGACAAGTCTTCCTCCGTTCAATGTCCACAAATTCACGAGAAAATATTCGAGTCCATAAAAAAAAAATGGCATCAAACGGCGAAGAAATAGTTTGCAACAAGCCTTTTCATTCCTCGAAGCACGCCACTTTCGATAAGTGGTCGAAGTTCAGAAGCCAGTCTACTGTTGTAGCAGTAACATCACTGTTCATACATAAAACTCAGAGAAAATGCACTAGTGTGTACAAGAGTCTGTAACATGAACTATGGCATAGCATCATAATTAATTGTTATAAGAACACATTTACAGTGCATTTTTATTAACATACTCTCCAAGCACGCTCATTCACTCACTCAGTCTCGGACTCGCTCCATTTGTTTTCAACCAGGCACCTACACATCGTTTTTGTTGTGTTTTTCACTGAATCTTCTAAACAGAACTTCTTTGTCAATACCCATCACACCAGATTCAACAGTCAGAATCAAATCGTCCTATTTCAAATAATGCGCCCTTGCAACAAACATTCATCTTTCTGTTTGAAGCTCAACCATTCATATAATTACAGTACAGGTCTATGAACCATCTATTACAAGGTCCTCAACATTCTGCAAACATACACACAGGATGGGTTAGTGCACAAAGAAGTTCTGTTTACCTCGCATAATGTAAGCTTTCTCCATTCGCTACAAATATTCTTCTTTTCTTCTTCTTATTTTTCTTTCTTTTTTTGTTTTTTATTGTTTGTTTTAGTTTTGCTTTTCGTTGTGTGCAAAGAAGGGGCCGTGAATGACAACACTTTTATGCCATAGATATGATGGCTTTCCAAGTCAATAGAGCAGATCACGCCACGTCACTTTCGTCTCTACTCGGGCAGCCAATGAAAGTTTAAAATCGAGAAGAAAAAAATGAGGTCAAAGGTGGAACGATAAACAACCGACGCCACGAAGTCCGTGACGCAAAGAGACTTGAAAGGATCGATGATGCGACGACGGCGACGCGACGAAATGACGTAGCAACGCCGAAGATGAAACGAATGAGGACGAAGATGAAGATGTCACAGCGACAACCATCATTTCAAGGATGTCACCGCAAGGCCGCTTTCTGTCGGACGATGGGGTCAGAAAGGTTCCGAGACGTTAGAATGTTCTGGAGAAGTCTCCACCCTCGTGACGTTAGAATGTTCTGGAGAAGTCTCCACCCTCGTGACGTTAGAATGTTCTGGAGAAGTCTCCACCCTCGTGACGTTAGAATGTTCTGGAGAAGTCTCCACCCTCGTGACGTTAGAATGTTCTGGAGAAGTGCGGAGTCTCTTCAACACTGTGTCGAGCCTTCGTTCGTTCATTCGGCCAAGAAGCTGTTCTCCTCGTCCACCGCCATGAGGTTGATGTCCCTGACGTCGGTGGGCGTGGTCGACTGCTCCATGACGGGGTGGTTGGTCTTCAGGGGGGTGTCCATCAGGGAGGAGGAGTCCGGCTGGTTCTCGTTGATCAGCTTGTTCAGACTGGTCCTGATGATCTGCTCGATCGACTCCTGGCAAGCTCGCAAGCACTCCTGCGAGAAAAACACAGCACTGGATTAGCGAACGGTTTATTAGGCTCCGGCATCGTGATTTACACCTGAACGACCGAACGATGCGATCATCACACAATACAGCTGCTGACTAGCACAAAAGTAAAAGCGCACCACCAGTTTGTCCGTATTTGGGATTTCCCCAGTATAAAAGTAAGTGTGTGTGTGTGTGTGTGTGTGCGTGCGTCAGTGTGTGTGTGTGTGTGCATGCGTGCGTCAGTGTGTATGTGTGTGTGTGAAGAAGCCGACCAGCAATGGTTCCCACTTTTTAAAGTTTAAGTTATCATTAAACAACAATATCATTACAGTCACAACCTTGTAGGTTATTACTATATATAGGCCTGCAACATTTTACCACCACTTTTGAAGACAAGGCTCTATTTTCGCCCTCACATAACCCTCACGGTTGAATAGCTAAAAAATCAATTATGTATCATCTATCTGAAGACCTCTCCGTGGCTGTCACTGATTACGAGTCCTTCCCATATGTCAACGATTGCTGATTCTAGTTCATTAACTCAGAAACGTTTTAGAAATTTTGCACTCTTCAACGTGGTTCTGCGATGCACCCTGCTCATGCTGTGTGAGCAGACATTAAAATAAATAAAATACTGATTGACCGATTGACTGACTGCTCGTGCAGCAGCGAGTCTTTAAACTTTTTGCAACGTGCAAGTCGAGCGGATTTAGGACATGGAGTCCAGACTCCAGTGCAACGGTTCTGGTTGAAGAAACCTTCTTCCTACACGCTGACGAACAAAAAGCTGAACTCACCAGTTCAATGCCTGTGATTTTATGAAGAGTCTCTGTAATGGAGGGCAACCCTTCGTTCAGACCTCGGACGGAGGCACCAATACAGCCCGCAGCGATCATGGACGGTGGGTACAGCATGAACTTGCAGTCTGCAGACACACAGCACACATAAGTCTATGACACAATGCATTGTACTGATGGAAACAGTCAGCGATGGGTACAACACTGCAATCTGCAAGACACACAGCACAAAGAGCTTAGGGTCTATGATATGCAGTTTTGTTTGTTTGTTGTTGTGGTGTTGTTGGATTTATAATTTTTTATAGGACATGTGTATGTGTGAGTGTGCGATATTTGACAGCAGATACAAATACTGAAACTCACTCAAACTCGGATCAGTCACTCACAGTCTTAAAATCATGTGTATGAGGTTGGTTGCAAAACTGCATTAGAAAAGAAAAAGAAAAAGCAAGAAAAGAAAAACCACGACTGGTTCAAGGGAAGCAACTCGTGACGGCTTATGACTGCGCCAGCAGACGACCCAGACTGTTGACAATGGCGGCCCCACAAACTGCGAGAGGAATGTGGGAGGGCTGAACTCGCCTCAACATCTTTGCACTCTGCTTGGCCCCCCCATGTGACGTGGCTTGCGAGGGAGAAAAAAGTACCGTTTCATTCTAACGGATTATATTTTGGTGACTGACGCAGGCGACTTCTGTTTTATGTGCATCTTCTTTTCTGCCTGAAGGTTATGGTCTGCTTTTGATGTGTTGTGCGGTATGTATAATTATTCCCTGTAACGCTGGTACGTAGACGTGCGCGGGGTGCTTGGGGGGGGGGGGGGGGGGGGGGAGTGCAGTAGGACCTACTCTTGATAACTGGGCCCACAATTTGTTCATCAGATCCGCGTTTTCATCATTGTACTTATCGTGACGAGCGGGAAAATGCCGAAACAGCCGAACTAGTGCTGAAACTTTAATCGGACGAAGAGCGTGAAATAATCAAAACCAATCTTTGGAGATGGGGGAGCTGGGGGGGGGGGGGGGGTCAAGAGAGCTCTTGGGTGTTCTTGAGCAGATGGGAAATTTATTTTCACTCGCACCGCGCGCCTAGGGTTACCGAGTTCGTAATGTTAGTACCGCGCTGAAAACCAACATCGCCTAGACTACACCTAAACTCCACCAGACTCCCAATCCCGCTGAAGCCGTTGCTTTTGTGCCTTCCGCCATCGTGTCCCCTGGAGGCGAAACTTGAACACAAGCATCGCGAAAACTTTGACCTAGATTTCTCCAAAGAATGTTTATTGCTCTTGTACCTTCCATCCACCACCGTTTGGACTTGCACGACAAACGGACACGGGTGAAAAATAGCCGCAGGCTCGTCAGAGTAACGAAAGGGGCCCCCTCGTTCGGGCCCACCGCTTGTAGTTGTATTGAAGTCAATAGAGAATTGCCTCAGTCAGTGGTGTTGGCTTAACTATCTAGGTCACGAGGAAATGGAGACATTCTGGCGATGACGTGTACCTTTGTTTTGGTCTGTACGGGCGAGTTTTGCCTACTGGGTGTTGGTTGTTTTGACAGTCTGTAGGTGTATGCCCCAGTCAGGTTTCAACGATGTGCTTGTGGTATGTACAGGGCACAGGGTTCTTTGTGTGGTAAAGTAAACTGAAGTATACGGTGCTGGTTGTATGAAGGCATGTGCGCGATGGAAAGCGAGAGGGAGAGGGAGAAATAAGTGGTTTCACTAACAACTGACTCTTTTCGTCCTTAGTTTTTCATTCTACCAGTACAAAATTCTCAAACACCACTATCAGTCTAGACGAATTTATGCCCGTTCTTTCTGCTCAAGCTAGTGTGAAAAACTAGCAGAGACTATTATAAACCCGTATAAACCGGAACAGCAGGAAGACGTGGAAACAGGGCAACTTTGTACTGCTCGTCGAATTAACCTTTCTTATCACAGGGTCATTCCCTCGTCTTCACTCCAAAACCCGTTGGGGTGGGATGCTATTTGGATTTGTGACGAGTTTCCCACGTTTGATGTGGCCCTCAAATAAACTGTAATGCTTGTCTGCGCAAGATTCCGGAGCAACACGTTGTGCTAATCTGGAGCCGCTGGATCGCCATCTGATGAACTTGTGTATCCCCGCGGGGTTTTCTTTGCTAGACATGATTGAAAGATTTTTCGTAGCAGAGAGGGCACCTCCTAGCAGAAAGTATCAAGAGCGATGCTGATACAGCAAGATTTATGCCGTGCGTTTCTTTAACAGAGCACTCCAATCTGGACAGTTTCTCTCTTCTCTCTTTTTTTTCTTCTTCTTTCTTTTGGGTATGTGGGGGTGGGGTTTATAGAGCTTGACTGGATTCTTTGGGTGCCAATAACGTATGGTGATAAGACTAAAAGCTCCTCTCTCCGGCGATTTCGAGATTTATTTCACGCATTTTGCCTTAACTGCTGTTTTCTTTTCAACTCGCCGACTCTTATGCCCATGGCTGTTACTGTTACAAGATTGTTGTATTGCCAATAACAAGCGAAAGGTCTGTTATTCGTGAACGTAGCCAGTCTTCAAAATTGTCTAGCGCTGAAAGAAGGAGAAGAAGAGAGAGAAAGAAGTAAGAAGAAAAAACGCCTGCCACGTCAGTCGTGTGCAGGATAACTGCTTCCTGCAGCTATTTACCGTCACTCGCTCATCAGAGCTGTGAAAACGGTCACACTCTTAGCTGTGTCTGGCTAAGCAGAATTCATTATTTATTATCAGCACCGAGTCAAGTGTGGCCCGGAATCCGGAACGGGTTTCGCGAGGTCGAATCCAAGCAGCGACATCGCGGAGGGGAAAGCCGACTGCGACTCAAGACACAGATAGAGACTTTTGCTTTCGGTTGTGCGACGAGCGCCGGTGGTTCCGCCTTTGTCGATGCGTCACGCGTCCAGCACAAGAAGTATGAGTAGCCTACCATTACTACTGTACTAGTAAGACATAGTTATATGGCCTACTACTAAAAATCGCGCGCGAACACAAATGACGTCACATAGTCGTACATTACCGTCTCGCAATTGGTTCGGAACTCATTTAACGCCGAGTAGACTCCGGAGGGGTGTTGGCGGGAACTGCGATCCCAAGGTGTGTGGGGGTGGAGGACTTTCCCCGCCCCCAAAATTATTGCTACACTATCACCAGTAGAATAATGTCTGCATGATTAAGATGGACAGCGATGAGAGCCATTTTAATGTTTCACTAATGGTGAAGGGCAGTGACAAGACGATGTCCATAAGCCACAACAGCGGTCTCGCAAGCAAGCGCCTGTTGCTTCCTTTTATGCAGAAAGCACTCCGAGGGGAATGGAAGCAGCGACAGTAACGTTTATGTGGATTTTGCCTGGTGTGGAAGTCGACACCGTTTCTCATTAGCTCTCGCAGTAGGCCTAAGTCACGGTAATTTCTTATTCATTGTTAGTTTTGACAGAAGACCGCTAATCTTTTGGTTCACTTGTCGGAGGACGGTTCGTAACACAGGCCAGACGTAGGCCAACAATTGTGATTAGTTTCGTCGGCATGTGTCCCTCCCTCTGGATGACAAAAAACAAAACAAGAAAAGATGGGGTGAGGGGGAGTGTGTGTGTGTGTGTGGGGTGGGGGAGAGTTCCGACGCAGTAAACGCTTTTGGTATAAAAGGCCCCGTGAAAAAGCCAAAGCGGGTGTGTGTGTGTGTGTGTAGGTGTTGCAGTCGTATTGGCGGTCGCCCTCGTGCTATGAATCTTAATGCTGATAAGTCGGGGGCGAAGTGAAAGCCGAGCGTTTTGCTAAACACGCACACACATACACACACGCCTTTCTTCCTCCTGTGTCAAACAGGATAAAAGTTAAACAACACCAAAAAACATACCCCCAAAAACTTTGACTGCATGAGAGATTAACACTTCTTTACAACTTTGACAGTCTGAGAGATTAACATTTAGCAGTGCCTTGTCAAGTTTCGCTGCGTTGCAATTTCCACTGACGTTTTCAGCCGCCGACATAAGGGCACTTAGAGATGGGAGCGAAAACCACGGCTGTAGTTATCCTGGCGTTGTTTCATCTTTGTTTACGCTTCATAAACTACCGGCGTGGTTATAAACTACAAACCGCCCAGTCCGTCAATGGCTACAAAAATGCTTGTTGTGTGCATACCTTCCTCTCAGCGGCTTTCGCGACTGCTGTAGCGTCTGAACGAGACAAAGGGATGGATAAGGATGGTCCTATTGTCTTTGACATTGAGAAGTAAAATAAGAAACAAAAACCACGAACAAAAAGAATCTGGCGGAGTTGAAACCAACCAACCAACTAAAAAAAAAACGTGACTGGTGCTGCTCTTCTCTTCACACCGTTTTTAAACGCTTGCCTTGAACTAAAAGTTCAATTCCGCGTTGTTTCTATAGTCTGAAGTGTACGCTGCAACTTTCAATTTTGAGCCTACGTTCTTCAGTTTCGTTCCTTACTCTCATCTCTTCTGCCACAGACAAAGAATCTAACTAGCTGCTGAAACTGAAAGTACCAGTGGCAGACTGGATCTTAACTAGTTAGATTCTTTACTCTATTCAGCCGTCTGAAGGTTGCTGCACACAGTTCGGAATAAAAATGGCTGGACTCCAACTTCCTCGGCTCTCCCCCTTGTTCGTAGTTCTGTTTGGACTGTATCAGAAGTGCTTCCAGCTCTCAGCAGTCGTGCACCTTTCTTGCAAATTTCCTAATCGTCGCTATCTCTGCTGAGGGCCACTCCTTCTCTCCGCTATGCTCGTCGCCTCTCCTTTATCCGGCTTGTCTCTCTCTCTTCTTTAGGCCTTGGTACTTTTAAAAGCAACAGGTGTTTCTCTTCGACAAACATTCACGATCTGTTCTCAAACTGTCTATAAAAAGAAAGAAGGAGGGTGTGTGTGTGTGTGTGTGTGTGTGTGTGTGTGTGTGTGTGTGTGTGTGTGTGTGTGTGTAAAAGACCAGAAGTAGTTAATCACCTGCAGCACATAGTGCTATGAAGGTCTGCGAGTGCTTCTTGACGTTGGGGACGTGTGCGGGGTCGAGGGGTAACCTGTGGACAATATGCGCCACGAAGTCGTTGGGAGTGATGGCTGATAAATCCCACTTCAACACGTGCAATATCGTCGACTCCATGTCCTGAAAAGGAAGCGAGACAAACATTTAAATGCAAACCATACACACTCATGTTGTTGCCCCACCCCCCCCTTTAAAAACATTTTTTTATTTTTTATTAAAGGTGTGTGTGTATGAGAGAGACAGCAGACAGAGGTTATATTTAGGTATCGCAGGATAGGATCTGAAAAACGCTAGCAAATGACGTGCTCCTAAATTTTCACTCTGGTGATATACTGGCAACATATTACCCGAACTTCCCATGACCACACACCCACGGCTGGAAGTTTGATGTTGCCTTGAACAACGGCGACACACCTGCCCCCTCCCTTGATGTCGTGGGTTGAACTAAAGGCCCCGACAGAAAGGTAGAGGCCAACGCGATACAGATGATACTAAACTGACGGCCGTCGCAGGGCGTCTCGCAGCCTTGGCTATATTACATCACCCCGGGGTGAAACAGACTACAACAGGCCACCCGACATACCCGAGACACTCTTCTCTCCCCACCACTACACCCTGTGCGGTGACATTGACGTTGTCGGTGCGATGTCCGAACGCACAGCGAAGAAAAGATTCCCGGCGTATCTTTGGAGTGGCAACATTACTACAAATCTACCTACAGCGCGGTGTCGGTCCATGTCTAACCTGGACAAAAAGTGCACGGCGAGTTTCATTTATATAACTCTGATGCCAGCCAGTTACAAGAATACAAATACACACCGACTGTCGGGCAAGTGCAGCGCGAAAGGTTACCTGCCACCCCAGAAGCGGATTACTGGTGCCGTGTAAAACCTACTCATCATAATCGCCTTTAGTTAGAATTCCGTGTTCAAGTTGAAGGCAAGTAGGTGGAACAGTACAAAAAAAGACCTGCCTGTTCGCAGCACTTGGCCAGAATATTTAAAAAATAAAACGTCTCCACGCCACTATCGCTTACTGTCGATGAATTCTTATAAGACAGATGCGTGCTGACAAAACTATAAATGGAGGTGTTCAGAGAGCGAGCACAAGGTTCCAGGCGAGATCAAAAGATCTAGAGGAGGGAGGTGGACCTGGACCTTCAAGTTAGCCCAGAAGAGATCATGAGTAGGGAGGTGGAGCTGGGCTGCGAAAGTTGGACTTCTTTCGCTTCGAGTTGTTCCTCAACAGCAGTGCAACGGACATTGTCCTGGTGACTGCCGAAGCACGGCAGTTGAAACAGCAATTGCGCAGTGCACTAGTCGCTGGGCAATAGCAGGGGACACCGCCTTAACACTTCCATTGTTCTGGCGGCGGTCCACGGTCTCTCCGGTCTTTTTCGGGCGGTATCCGCGGTCGATCCTTCACTCTTTCGTCCCCTTTTCCCTCCCTTTCCCCGTCCCTAATAAGCCATCTCGCTTCTGTGGGTGTAAAGCAAAATGTACTCGAGAGCGAGCGAGAGTAATCGGATACATCCTGTCAACCGCACACGGTCACCACAGGACAGTTAAACTGTCATAAACAAATGCGCATTTCAAAGACTTACAGGAAAGGGAAACGAAACAACAGCCTTGGGATTCCAGACATAAGACACCCACGGTCTCCCTTCTGGGCGGGAGGGGAGAAAGAGGGAGGGACCTCACAATGTGAACTCGATCCTTAAGGCCCGACGACTGGAACCGCAAAAGTAATTGATAAGTACAGCCAGCGAACGCCGGATTAAGAGAAAAGACCAAGGCAGACTGTTCAGTCAAATCAACTCTAGACGAGTCTCTTAGCGTCTTACTTCGGTGGTCACTTCCTCGGCCCACCTGAGCGAACCAAGTTGGGCGTTCAGCGAAGCAAAGGGCAGAAGAGGAACAAAGGGAAGATGCATGGGTTCAGTGGTCAGTTTTCTGCTGGTCAGTTCTAAATACGGACATCCCTGGTGGCCCCGTCGCGCTTGTACTGTTGGTGTTGTAATGACATTGTCCAGTCCCGTCACCTTGTGGGAGACGGAGCGAATGTTCGGCGGGGCACCACACAAGAAAGAGAGAGACAGAGAGAGAGAGACTTGGTCCGATAATCTCGTTAGCTCAAGGTACAACCACCTCACAAGTGGACCATCCAAAAGCATGCAGTGTGTGGTCTTGTTCAGGAGCTCGTGACGAGGTAAAGAAAGAAAAGAAAAGAACATGAAAAAATGCAGGCGTCTTGTTTAAAAAGCCTGCGTAGTTTGTAAAAATGTCCATTAAACTCTCTCTCTCCCACACACCCACACACCTGTCTGTCTGGACACAAATGACAGGTTCGGCTTCTGCAAAGCTATGCGACGGGGGAGGGGAAAATCAATACATTCGCGTACAGCCCACTACAGGATCTTTGCCCACGTGAGCACGGACGGCTCTCACGTGCAAGTTCTATGGAACTGGAACTTGTGGAAGGGCGAGTACGCGTAATGGCTTTCCAATCGATTCAGGTACGGAAAACAAAATATCTGGGTCAACTGCACTGGCTGTTGAATTGTACGCGGTCCCAACCGACCCGTACCTTGAAATCTGCGGCCTAACTAACTGTTTCATCTCGTGGGCTTATTAACACTGCGTTCGTCGCGCCCAGTACAAGATTCAAAGAAAACGGGGCAAGCCGGGTATTGTATTATATTAGTCTGCAGTATTAGACCGTACGAAACATTCACCGTGTACTGAAATGCGCGTGGCGACTGAGGAGCCTTTTGACGTTGGTGAAAACGATCGAATTCTTTAGCCTGGTGACCGGCCACCACAAAGAATGCCGTGGTCAGCCGTGCGGCAGGAAACGGGTCATTTACTGGCGAGCAAGGTCATGGATCTTGATTATGTCCAGCCTTAATCCCCTTGGTCAACAAATTATTGGCTACCTGGACGGAATATATAACATAGCTTGACCTACAGTCCGCCGCTCAAGTTTCCTTACACCTTGTTTCAGGAGATACAATCTCATTTTCGGGAGTAGCGTCCGGCCAGTACACTACAGTACACAATATTACGGTGTGTGGTTAAGGCCTGCTACACAGTACACGAACTCCGGCCAGTACAGTACACCACGGTACTGACAGCGGTCAGTACAGCACAGTACACTTACAGCAAGTGTACAGTTTAGCCCTCTACATATAATGCACAAGGCGCGGCCAGTACACAGTACACTTTTTTACAGCAGCAGTGTAGTTTTACAACACAAAACGCTTCGCTGAACTACAAAAGCCATCCCATAGTCGACGCTAGCAACAACAGACGTGAAACTGAAAATAGTACTGGACACTGAAAACCAATGAATACATTCCGGTCGCATTTATATCATCAGCGGCTAAAAATATGCAGTACACCGCTCCACGGTAATTTACTGTATAAACGCTTTTATGATACGCAGCCCCAGTTCACCCTTCGCTGACCGTATAGGAATTTCTCCACCGTATTAGTCATAGTCTTATATATATATATATACGAGCACGACAAATGCCAGATTTTTTAACCATTACGCTATACTCGCAGTGTGCCGACTGTATCAGTAGCCACGAATCTTGCTGATAGTGTCGGCCCGACAAGTCAACGATGCGGGAGCTGGATTTGATTTTTTTTTTAAATTTAATAACACACGATGTGAGGATTGCGCTTTTGTTTTTTCTTCTCCATTCTCTTTTTCGGGGAGCGGGTGGGTTGCTTGCTTGTTCTGGACAGTTCTCGACCGGAGGTGGCCCCGTGCCGCTGACGGGACGTAAAATAAAAATCAGTCAAAGAACGGTCTTTTTAGGACTAAAATCAGTCAAAGAACTAGTCTTTTTAGGACTAACTTCACAGAAGTGGAGATTTGCATCTGTTCATTATACACGAAGGCGAAGTAAACGGCCTGTGATCCGTGTCATCGTTATCTAAGCCACACACTTGGATCGTCACCTCTCGAGCCCCCCCCCCCCCCCCCCCCCCTAAGATACGCACCCGCTCCTACCCCCACTCCCACCAAGCCCTGGGTTTTCCCCCTGATTTCCTGTAAACTCGATCGCTCACAAGTCGGTTGGAAAGAAAAAGAAAAACTAAAACATCCACTCCATACGCTTTTATGTCAACGTGAACTCCATAATTATTAGATTCGCCGAGACTGAGAAGTGAAATCAATCGCTGGTGCGACCGAGCGCGGAGTGTGTGCGACGATTGGATCCGCGATAGCGCGGTCGGTGAAATTTTACCGTGCGGCGGTTCACCAGCCATGCCTGCTTTCCGTTCTGTGTGCCGATCTATCGGTCTCTCTCTCAAGTCTCTCGTCTCCAAACGATCTGTCGGTCTCTCTCTCAAGTCTCTCGTCTCTAAACGATCTGTCGGTCTCTCTCTCAAGTCTCTCAACGATCTGTCGGTCTCTCTCTCAAGTCTCTCGTCTCTAAACGATCTGTCGGTCTGTCTCTCGTCTCCAAACGATCTGTCGGTCTCTCTCTCAAGTCTCTCGTCTCCAAACGATCTGTCGGTCTCTCTCTCAAGTCCCTCGTCTCCAAACGATCTGTCGGTCTCTCTCTCAAGTCTCTCGTCTCTAAACGATCTGTCGGTCTCTCTCTCAAGTCTCTCGTCTCTAAACGATCTGTCGGTCTCTCTCTCAAGTCTCTCGTCTCCAAACGATCTGTCGCTTCTCCCTCCTTAGGTTCTGTGTTGTGTGAAGCCAATCCACTAGTAATCCCAGAGAGAGAGAGAGAGAGCTAGTGTTGCGCTGGCCGAGTATTGACCGTCTACCTGCGAGTCGTGTGACGACGGTATAGATCCATCCCCACGGCATTCCATTCTGCCAGTTGCGCGCTGCCCGGCAACTGAATTGCCTTGGTAATAATATACAATACCCAATCTCTCACAGCCAGTCTCCTTTTTCTTTCTGTCCTTCCTCTGCTAGCAGGCATTAACTAACTGTGACTGGACGCACTTGTCTTTACTTTCGCTCAGCAAGAAGAAAGCGATCTATAAAAAAACTGGCGAAGTAACATCGCAGGAGTTCGTGAACAACCACCTGGCTTCAGTGCGGTCGTCCCCGGGTTTAGAACGAGTTGCATACACGCTAGCTGGAAAGAATCCGCGGGATGAGCAGCTTAAGGAAAGTACTATTGCACGTGATCGTACAAAAGGAACACAAACAGGTGCGACTGGGAAAGATGGAAGACAGAAAAAGGGGAAGGAGGGTTGGCGGGGAGGGGGGCGGGGGCGAATGGCATGACTGTGGTCTGATAACTCACCACATGCGTGAAAAACACAGTTGCCAAAACCAATCAAGCTGATCCCGGGGGCCAACCCCAGTCGCCGCGAACAATAAAACAATAATTGGCAAACGAACAGCACCATGCTTTTTTTTAAAGACCACACGCAGCCATAAACACCCCCCCCCCCCCACACACACACACACACACAAAATGATCGTCAAACATGAACGCCGATATGACAAATGAAGTAGTTCATAAAATATCCCGACGGAAGTCAGTAGAAGACAGAATAATCCACACAGGACTAAATATAGAACTAGTCCTCCCACTAACACAAACTATGCAGGAGAAAAAAGGAAAAGCTTTTAACTAATGGCAAACTGGTATATATTATATATACAAAAAGCTTGTAACTAATGGCAAACTGGTATATACCCTCAGTTCCGATATCGTGATGGAGTTGTCCGTGTACATCACCAACTGTTCCGCGGAGATGTGATAGTTTTCTTTCAGCTTGGACGCCAGAAACATACACGCTGCCCCTAAGCATTGTAACCTTGTCCGGTGGATATTTTGCACACACAGAAATCTGTCCAGGTAGTTCATGGCTAAAGGAAACACCTCCTCCTCTGTGTTCTGCTCCGTGCATACCTGTGGGAGAGACAGAAGGGAAAAAAGGATGTAAAATCAACATCACATGTATTATGGTTTATCGAAATTCGATGTTTTAGAAAAATAAGGCAAAAAATTGCTGGAGAAGCAGTTTGGTAAGGGGGGAGAGAGAGAGAGAGAGAGAGAGAGAGAGAGAGAGAGAGAGAGAGAGAGAGAGAGAGAGAGATTGTACTAGAGGCAAATTTGTTATATAGCACAGACAGAGAGAGAGAGTGGTGGAGAGACTGCACTAGAGACAAACTTGTTATACAGCACACACACAGAGGGAGAGAGAGAGCTGCCGTGTCTGGCCCAACTTTACGCGGAGAAAGTCACCCATCCGACGATCTCAGTCGCGAACCGCGTCATGCGCTTCAGACCCCCCACCACTTCACCCCCAACGAACCTAAAGCCTAGCCAACCCAACTCCTTCAAACCAACCCACTGGGCCACAGTCAAAAGACCATGTATATATGCACTGCCTGTCTCCCACGCACGATAGAAAAGCGCAACACCTCTGGTGACCCACGGTCAACTCTAGCTTATTAAATAAAAAATAAATTAAAATCGGTCAACCACGGTCAGCTATTCCCGAGTCAACTACCCAAAGCACAATCAGTCAGATGGAGTTCTAGTTATCAAACTGTCGACAATATAAAGTTTCTGCATGGTTACGACTCGGAAAGGAGCGAGAGGAAATACGTATCCATTTCCGCCTGTCTGATAACGATTATGGCATTTTCTGGTGCATGTCAGCTGAAACTCGCACAGTCCCAAAGAAATCGAGAGAAAGCGAGTCACAAAAGTTGCACGAGATGGGGGAAAAGTTGCAAAAATCTGCCGCATTCTTATCAGCTCAGCTTGATTGCAAAAGAGCCGATTTATCAATACGGCAGCAAAAAAAAAAAAGACTCGTACGTCTGCAAAAGGAAAATCGTGCGTAATAATTATTTTAATAAACTAATGACAAGATTTGGCGCCAAACGCCCCCTCGCTTCGAAAGTGCTGGCTTTCTCAGCATGTAATAATATATATTTAAACATCCGCTCTTTTCAGCGGCCAGCTCCGCAAGAAAGTCACCCCGTCTTTCACAATGTTAGAAAAATTCATCAAAATTCCCCAAAATGAAGGACGCCCACACAAAATGTTGCAATAGATTCTGTACAACACACACTATCAAAGAATATCGAAATATGGGGGGAAAGTTTCATTTACAAAGCCAATATCTGCAACATTCCATCCTGAGAGTTTCTTTTCCCCACCAAGGACACAGGCTGGTTTGCTGGCAGCGTGCCCAAATATAAAGGGCTCTGTAAAAATGCAATAACTTGAGAAAAAGTTATCCACCTGCACCCAAAGACACATCAGCATGTAGGTAAATTAATGCACTTTCTGCCAGTGGCAAAATCTTCATCGGTTTTGCAATGTCTGTGTCATTTTTTGGATACCGCAATAAGGAGACATCGCCTGCTAGGACCGCCCAAGCTGCACTCCCGCCATGTTGAAAACTGATGGTATGTGCGCCCGACTTTGGGCCTTGAAAAAATCGAGCAAAATCGACATGCACACTTGTGAGCGGGTTTTAGCATCAAATTCGACGCTCGTGCCACTTATCCAAATCCTGGTGCCCTTTTCAGTGACAAAAAGCAACGTTTTCGAAGAAAAAAAAGAAAAAGCATGCGATATGTGTAGGAGCGTTTCCTTACCTCGGCCATCCATTCCGACACCATTTTCCTCATGAACGGCCTTATGTCCGTCTGAACACAGTTGAAATAGCATGCTGGCGGTACGTATTTATCCTCTGCAGACAGCAAGTTCTGCAACACTCTCTTGTCGTTCAATAACACAGGATCTTCGAAGGCGCGATTCACTTTATTGGACTCCATACACACAAGTTGCTCCATGGTATGAGAGTTTCTGACAACAGAGCTACTGCAGTCCACTATCGCCAGCACACTGAACTTCCTACAGACTGGTGGTAGGTCCAGTGTAGATGAGTAAGTCCACAAAGTGAAGTTGTTGACTTGTCAACAGTGGTCCGTTCGGCGATCAGAGGTGCAACTGAGGTAGATTAGTAGAGCGGACAAGCTCTCCACACCACCTTCACTCACCGACTAGCCGCCACCACTCCGAAAGCCGAATGCCGGTTCCTCGTGCCTATCAAACCTCCCCTTTCAATGAGGCCAGCTGGAATGTGCGCGCATGCGCAGTAGCGCGTCGAACCTGTCTGGCGCAAAAGGAAGGGGTATCGGGAGCGATTTTCGCTTTGACAGGCTTCAATATTGGTATCGGTCGATTCGGACGACTTTGACGAACACACTCATATGCAATGCGTAGGTATTTACTTTCAGTCTTTTACAGAAATCCTCTTTCTTCGGCGGTCTGAGGGCCACAGCTAGTGATGAATATTCATGAGGCGAAAACGTGTAAACAAAGACAGGGCCCGCAGTGGGGAACGGCGATGGAAGGGCGACCTCGCTTCGGGGAGAGAAGAAAGAGACATTCTCTCCAAAATCGGACTGTCTTGCGCCAGTCGTTGTTTCTGTAGGTTCCTTTTAGTTCATTCGTTTGGAATAGGACAACTTTGAGGCAGTAACATGCCGAAGAAGGATTTTATCTAACTTTTTTTCCATGCCGCATTCCATCGTCGAGTTCTGCAGGTTGACCCAGAAGTGCGCGAATTGATTTTTTTTGCTCAAAGTGCATGTATTCTGACGAAAAAAATACTCTCTTATAGCTTTTTTGGTGGGCAATGTGAGCGCTATCGTTTTTATTGCATCAGTAGGGTTAAAAACTGATTTTTGACGATTATTTTGCGTTGCAGAGAGCAGCGTTGCTCAGGCTGCAAACTATTTTTAGTGCGTCTGGCGGCTACTGGTTTTCGGGTCAATCCTAGCCAATCAGAAGGCTCGTAACTTCGCCATATCAGTCAATGAATGACGGCAGGGTAGTAGAGTACACACGATCACGTGTAGCGCAGCAAAGCATGAATGAAGAAGAGCAAGAAGTGCCTGTCATTTCCAAAGCCCCGCCTACTAAGTACGCGAGCGCGAGTACGCGGCGTTCGGAGGCGGGGTCTTTCAGGAGACGAGGGTGTAGATTGGTCAAGGGGGTACAGAACCAGCACCCTCTGTCAGCAAGTGGTATCTCCTCTCGCTATGATTTAGGGCCACTTCCCTTTTTCACCCTCTCACAGGTTGCTGAGATGGCAGCAAAATGGAATGTTTCACACTCGGACAGAGCTCTGGCCTGTCACGGCGAGAGAGAGAGAGAGAACACGAAATGCACGCGCACAGGACGGGTTTGGTTGGTTGAGTGTTGCTTTACGTCCACAGAAACTGTAGGCTTATTAGGGACGGGAGCCCAGGACGGCCACCTCGACTTTCACACAGCTCCTGAGCTCTCGGACAAGTTCCTCGAGCTGCTTACTTGATCCCCTCCGCACCCCCCCCCCCCCCCCCCCCCCGCCTTTACCTTTCTTCCAACACTTCTCTCTCTCTCTCTCTCTCTCTCTCTCTCTCTCTCTCTCTCTCTTCTTCTTCTTCTTTTTCTCAGTCTGTTTTGTTATTAACTGTATGATCACAGGTGTGTATAACGGAATGAAAGTTTGAAAATGATTACAGACGTGGCATTATCATGCGCCTGCCACGCTATACACAGCAGCATGTCCGTTTCGGAAATCTAGTCAGTGCGGCTTCTCGGAATACAGGAAATGAACCAGCACTGTCAGCGAATTAATTATACCCCCGCCCCTCTCTCTCTTTGACACACATAAACGCACACACGCGCGCGCACGCACGCACGCACACATATTCACACACTTCGTGCGCGCGCGCACGCACACACACACACATGAACGCGCGCTCTCTCTCTTCTTCCTCCACCTCCACGGATTTTTAAACAGTTTATTACTGGCAGTGAAAAGCTATAGCCATTGACTGAATTCATTAGTCCCGTCTTGCATTTACCTCGTCTATACAGTTCATCGGTAACTCACGTAGTATAGTCAGTGGCGCAGAACAGTACTCGCTCTCGAAAGCTCAAGTTAAGCACGATCGAGCGTGGTAGTCAAATAGATGGGTGACCGTTATGTGGTAAGCTTTGCCGGCACCCGCGCTGAGATTTCTCCGAAGTAAAATTTTGTGCAGACTCTACTGCAAAGATCCTTCGGATGAGACCCTTCTGGGGTCCTTCCGCGTGCAAAAAAGATCACGTGCGCACGTGAAAGATCATGTAGAAATTACTTGTTTAATAGTAATAGTAGTGGTAGTAATAGTAAGTAGTAGTAGCAGTATTTAAGTCATCCTTTGGTTCGAGAAGGACGGGGGAAGAGGGAGAGTATATACCTGTATATACCTGTTGCTACACATGTCACCACCAGAATGACCTGCATTAAGATGGGCAGCGATGAGAGCCATTTTAATGTTTCGTTAATCGTGAGGGACAAAAGTCACAAGACCGTGTCCACAAACCACAACTTTTGAAGAAAGAGGAGAGCCGAAGCGGTATCGAACCGAGGTCCTTCCGCTTACCAACCTACCGCCTTGCCGCTAGGCCAAACCGGTTGTCTATTCTCCCCGTCCCTAATAAGCCTTATGGTTTCTGTGGACGTTAAGCACCATGTTTACTTCCTTACTTACGAGAAGAACAAAAAGTTCGAGAAGGGCAATTTCCTTACTCCGGTGCGGACCTTCTATCTTCACGCCATGCTTTTTTCTTCTCTGTTCTTTGTTCTATTTTTACTTGTATTGCAGACTTTGCTCAGGAGAGAGCCTAAGTGTCCGCCTTTCTCAGTATAGCGAGATTCACGTGCTGCACGGCGCTGTGATTAAGCACGTGCCGATGGCAACTGCATTGACAAGCATTCGTCAGGGAATGGACAAAGTCAGGTGCGAGGGCGGTTGTAGCAATGTGAACCTGCTTGACGCTTTGAGGGCGTAAGCGTTGAAAATAGGCTTAACGTGAAAGATTTTTGCTCTAAACTCCCAAAGATCGATTTTAGACAACTAGTTTTGTGAGTGACGATTAACCGGATCGAAGATACAAACCAGCGTTAAATGTCACAACTGGCCGGACACCTGCAGCGTGCGACCTTTCCATAGCGTTCTCGACAAATACAGAGGGAACAGTCTGTCTGTCTGTCTCCCTCCCTCTCTCTCTCTTTCCGGTCAGTATGAGCCACATGCTTCTCGCGTCGAGCACAAAAGAGGCCCCAAATCGTAACTGACAGAAGTCGGGTTCTAAATACGATAATAATAGCATCAGCAGGGCATTTTAAAACAAAAGTCTAAATTTTGAATTTTGGTATTTTATACCAGCGGGACAAAAATGAATACGATTTGAAAAGGTTTTTTCTTTAAGTGATTTGGGACGTGATAATCTTTCCGGGTATTACTGACTTGAGCTACGTTACTTTTTAACCTTATTACTTTTATTTTACACGCCTAATGTCATGCATGTCGTTTGCATTTTAGTACACTGACTGATGGTCTTTGGGGTAGAGTAAAGTATAAAATAAGTTCATGTAGAGTTCAGCAGTTCTTTGTGTGTGTGTGTGTGTGTGTCTGTGCGCGCTGTTGTTGTTTTCCTTCCCTTTTTCTTTCGTTTTTAATTATGTATCCAAATGTCCATTTGGTTATTGAATCTACAGGGCACGCGAGCTAGCTGGCAGCTGGAGTTTAATGTGTCCTGTCAACCGTACATGATTACCTCACGCAGCATGAAACGCCAAAGCTCGACAGTCAGTGTAACTGAAGACAATGCGGCTTACAGGAACTGGCCGCCTTCCTCAATCATTAACGGTTTTCTCTCTTCTCCACAATGTGTAGAAGCCAAGATAGAAAATTCAAGAAGAAACAAAAAGACAGAAAAAAAGGAAAAATTAAGCATCAAAACAGAAAGAAAGAAAGAAAGAAAAGAAAAAAACCCATTCAACTGCTTGATCTCGTTTTAATACCCTGACAGATTTTGCAGAAAATAAGAAAGCAAAAAAAGCATACCGTTTAACCTTTTGTTTTCTTCTTCTCTTTGGCTCTGTCTCTCCCTCTGTCTCTGTCTGTTTGTCTGCCTGTCTGTCTCTGTCTGTCTGTCTGTCTGTCTGTCTCTCCCTCTCGCTCCCCCCCCCCTCCCTGTGCCCCCCTCTCTCTCTCCCCCCCCCCCCCACTCCCCACCCCTCTCCCTGTGCCCCCCTCTCTCTCTCCCTTCCCCCCCCCTCCCCTCCCCTCCCCCCCCCCCACCACCCACCACCCACCCCCGACTCCCAGAACGTTGGCAGTCATCCTTGTTTCAGTCTGCCTATAATTAATAATACGTGCATATTTATTATCTTCTATGTTGCTGCTCCAAATTGCCAAGTTAAAGACACCACTCCAACGGGCTGTGAATTACGATGCTGTTCACACATCATGCAGCCACGTTCCACGTGAGCCGATTGGCCGAGCGGTAAGGCGTTAAGCCCGTTCTTAACTGGGCGAATGTTTGTTCGCCGAACATACTTCGGACAGTTCGACGCGGAACTATGATTCGTTTCTTAATTGAACTTTTAGTTCGCCGAACATGGTTCGGACAGTCCAAACTTTACTTCGTTCTCAACTGGCTTGTAATGAGATGCAAGCTTCGGCCCGAACTTGCGGCAGACGCGCAGCAGAGAGCATGATCAAAATGTAGGCTAAAGTCAAGTCAAGTCAGTCAATATACTTTCATCATCCCTCACAGGGTAATTCAACTAACTGCTATCTCATTCTGGTCTCCGAGACAAGGCTGCGCCTTCCACAAGTCAACAAATAAACAAATTCCCTCCGAAGCGAGTGAAGAACCTAACGACACCGTCATCCATTTTTATTTTTATTTTTTCTTCATCCACGGGAGAGCTCTGCTCTCAGCCAATCAGAGGCAATGATCGTGGAATAGGGCGAATGTTCCCAGAACATGTTGAGCGAAGCTTTTTGGACCTCGAATATAGCTTCGACGAATACTTCCAACTAGGTTCGCGAAGAAAAGTTGGCCCAATTAAGAACCAACTAGCTTCGCCGAATACTTCCAACTAGGTTCGCGAACAAACATTCGCCCAATTAAGAACGGGCTTTAGGCTGGTAAGCAGAAAGAGATAGGCGTTCGGCTCTCCGGCCTTCTCTTCAAAAAGGTTGTGGTTTGTGGACACGGTCTTATGACTTTGTTCCTCACAATTTATGAAATATTAAAATGGCTCTCATCGCTGCCCATCTTAATGCAGGAATCATTCTGGTGGTGACAGTGTAGCGATAGGTATATAATCTCCCTCTCCCCCCACCTCCATACTAGTAGAGAGCCGGTTTGGCCTAGCGGTAAGGCGGTAGGCTGGTACGCGGAAGGACCTCGGTTCGATACCGCTTCAGCTCTCCTTTCTCTTCAAAAGTTGTGGTTTGTGGACACGGTCTTGTGACTTTGTCCCTCACAATTAATGAAACATTAAATGGCTCTCATCGCTGCCCATCTTAATGCAGAAGTAATTCTGTTGGTGACAGTGTAGCGATAGGTATATACTCTCCATCTTCCCCCACCTCCATACCTCCTTTCCCCCACTCCCCGTCCCTAATAAGCCTTATGGTTTCTGTGGACGTTAAGCACCATGTTTACTTACTTACTTACACCTCCATAGCCCATCCCTAATAAACCTTATTTTTTGTTAGGACGTTAAGCACCATGCTTACTTTACCTCCGATACCCGCGCCCCTATCCCCCCTTCTCCCCGACCCTAATAAGCCTTGTGGTTTCTGTGGACGTTAAGCACCATGTTTACTTACTTCCACACATCCACACATCGACTGCATGCAGCTGGTCTGTCTGTCTGTCTGTCTTTTGTGCGGGGCGGTGGACCAATCAGCACAGTGGGCCAAGCAGGCAACTATAGCTAGCTATACGGGACTGCTTGTGTATGCTGTAGAAGTACAGGTGAAAGCTGGTGACGATCAATACCAAAGACGTGGGTGTCGCAAGCAAGTAGCCGCGTAGCGTAACGATCTAGTTGTAGTGGACTGGGCGCCTTGTCGATTTTTCTCCGGCGTAACAGTCCTTGTACATAATAATAACCGAGAGGATTTGCTGAGAGGCCTTATCCTCAGTTTACACACACACACACACACACGCACGCACGCACGCACGCACGCACGCACGCACGCACGCACGCACGCACGCACGCACGCACGCACGCACGCACGCAGCGCACGCACAGCACCACGCAGACGCACTATTGAACCTATTTGCTATTCGTGTGTGTGTGTGTGTGCGTGTCGTGTTGTGTGTGTGTGTGTGTGTGTGGGGGGGGGGGGGGGAGCTTTGAGCGCTTTAGAATGAAAATACTGACGAGTTAATTAGTTCTTGGATTTTAATGTCCCGATTAGAACGAAGGACAAAAACAAGATGAACATGACAGAAACAAAAATTCAGGTGCTAAGAATTAACATGTACATTGCACGCATGATACCCATGTAGTGTATGCATTGTACTGACTACCTTTCAAGTCTGGCTAGTAGTCGCATTGTCGGATTGGCTCGTAACCTTTGTTAATTATGGAAGTCGCCTCTCTCTCTCTCTCTCTCTCTCTCTCTCTCTCTCTCTCTCTCTCTCTCTCTCTCTCTCTTCCCGAAATGCAATCTCTTCACACATCCCTAGCTGTCCGTCGTTTATAATCATAACTGGTGGTGTTTTGTATAACCTGTTTTTGATATAATCATGTTTTGGGTCTATAAATGTATAGACCTATAGATGTATAAATCCACCAGTTTGGCTAGCATTTTGGACTACTGATCGGGATTGATTACACACACGCACGCACGCACGCACGCACGCACGCATGCACGCACGCGCACGCACACACACACACACACACACACACACACACACACACACCACACACACACACACACGAAAATAGAGATGGGGAAAAAAAGAAGCAATCAGAGGCCGGCCCGAAGTCTGGACTCTCCCTGCTGCCTCCGACGTTCTATATTCTTTGGTTAATTAGTTCTCACTATAACTACTGCGCAGGACTACTGTTGAGCTTCTTCTTCTTCTTTCTTCTTCTTCTTCTAAAGAGAACAAAACGTTTTGCGCGAGTTCATAGGGGAACGCGGCATGCACTATTTAGAGTAGGCAGAGGACAAACCACATCTGTTCGATGCACGTGTTTCTGTCCACTGAGTAGGAATTTGGACAGGTGTTTGATAGACGATGGACCGCTTACCGTGCTGCTCGTGTTCGTACCGCAGCTCTTCTTAAATTATGACGTCTGTATGTGAGCATGGGAACCCTTTTTAAAATAATCTCTCTCTCTCTCTCTCTCTCTCTCTCTCTCTCTCTCTCTCTCTCTCTCTCTCTCTCTCTCACACACACACACACACACACACACACACACACACACACACACACACACACACACACACACACACACTCACCCTCCGTCATTACATCAGTCTAGTCGCGACAAAGGTAATAATAGCTTCAGCTTATATCTTCCCACGTTTGTCACCTCATTTGTTATCTTGGCATGAGTTCAGCGGGGGCTCTGAAAAGTGTGCTCTCTCTCTCTCTCTGTATCCAAAATAGTGTCAGCTCTCTTCTCTCTCTCTCTCTTGTGCTCTCTCTCTCTCTCGTCTTTCCCTCTCTCTCTCTCTCTCTCTTTCAAATAGCTGCTCTCCTCCTCCTCTCCTCTCTCTCGTCTTCTCTCTCTCTCTCTCTTCTCTCTCTCTCTCTCTCTCTCTCTCTCTCCCCCCTCTTCTCTCTCCCCTTTCTCTCTCTGTAGTCAAAAATAGTGTGCACTCTCTCTCTCTCTCTCTCTCTCTCTCTCTCTCTCTCTCTCTCCTCTTCTCTCTCTCTCTCTCTCTCTTCTCTCTATATATATATATATATATATATATATCACTGTCCGTGTCTCTGTCTCTTTCTGTGTCTCTCTGCCTCTGTCTGTCTGTCTGTCTCTCCCACGCACCCACCATATTCTCTCTCCGGTTTCTAAACAGACAGAAACAAGCTTAACAAAGAGATGGCTGCTTGACTGATCGTGGATGAATGGGGATGGCTTTTTATTTATTATTTTTTATTATTACTATTTCAGTGACTGCTCGACTGATTGAATAATTGATCGAGAAATTATTATTATTGATCGCTTTTATATAGCGCTATTCTCCGCTGTTGAGCAGACTCACTGCGCTCACATGTGATTCTACATGAGTGAATAGCTTTTTATAGCGCGTTTTTTTTTTTTTTTTTGAATATCCACCGAAGTGGTGTATTTACAGCGCTGGCATGGCTGGTGCCACATGAAACTGCTGCCATCTCGGCGCGTTCTGTGTACACCATACAACCATGCACCATGTCACTTCATGCAAAGCCACATACGTAAGGTGTATGCGTGTTTAGCTGTAAAAAAAAAAAAAAACCTGCACTTTTGGCAGAGTGACCGGGGTCTTTTACGTGCTACTGCGGTAACACACGGGGTGGAACGGATACAGAAATAAGAGTCAGCACAGAAAGTTGACCCTGGAGAAGAAAATTCTCCCGCCGCTCCTGCAGGTATTCGAACCCGCGACCTTTCGATCACGAGTCCGGCGCTCTAACCACTGAGCTATCCCCGCTCAAGCATTGAGAGACTGTTTCATTTCTGATGACCTATATTAGACAACCGATACACATAATTGTGTGAGCGAGTTAGTGATGGATTGAGTACAGCAGTCCTTTCATCATAAGTTGCTCTGCTGTGCAGAATATTAGTTCATTCAGTTAAGCGGCCAGTGGAAAAACAGAAAGACCCCCCCCCCCCCCCCCTCAACAAAACATAAACCTATAGGAACACTGAACGCACATACATGCAGACCCACAAACACACCGCCTGATCAACGCAGATTATCTTTCCTATCTTTCCGCTCCTGCGCTCATACAGTATCTTTAGACAACAATGATTTCTATACCTTCCGCATGCCACTCGCTTTATTATCCAGCCGCTCCATTCCGATCGTAACCTATTTTGGGTTGTAATATACGACACCATTTCGTATGCATGTAACCTCTGTATCTACCGAGGTCACAGGAATATACCAATCTGCGTGGGACCGTGCGTGCCTTTTCGTGTCGACCCAGAGAACTGAGGACAAGCACGCATGTTGCTTGATCGTAATTTACCGTCCTGTGACAACAAAGCAAGTACACACGTGGGCGTGGGTTGTTTGATCGTTTGAACTTTGAAGTTTCGGTCATTGTGAAAGTGTTTGAAAAACATTCATCTGTTTCTCTGTCTCTGTCTCTGGGTCCGTGTCAGTCTGTCTGTGTGCCTGCTTGTTTGTCTGTGTCTCTCTCTGTCTCTGTCAAAGTAATTTCAGTGATGTTGCTGTTCCTGTATGTTTATTACTATTAATAGGGTAGTATTATATTCTATTTGTATATTGTTTATCATGTTTAAATATTAATCGAGTTTGTAAAGTTAGTTTTTTGTTTGTTTTTTGTTTTCATATAATTGTTTCTCCATTGTTCACTTATTCAGTAGTTTAGCAAAGACTAGTTGTTAGACAGGTCTAAATGAACCTAAACTACAATCCTTGGAAAATAAAGTTTTCGAGTTCGAGTTCTGTTTGTCGGTCTGTCTCTGCCTGCCAGCCTGCCTGCCTGCCTTTCTACCTGCCTGCCTGCCTGTCTGTCTGTTTCTCTGTCTCTGTCTCTGTCTGTCTACCTGTCTGCCCCCCCCCCCCCCTCCCCCCTCTCTCTCTTTCTCTCCTTTTTCTGTTTTTTATGATAGCTAAAAAGTTAGGTTTGCTGTCATTAGACTATGTCAGACTCGTCAATTTAGAAATGCAGTGGGAACATTTCACTCATTTGTATTCAGTTCTGATCGCCCGTATTTTGGGTCTCTGAAGATACGTGACTAGTTTATCGTGATCAAGCAATCAAACACACGCACGCACATATGTATGCATGCACGCACGCGCGTGCACGCACGCACACGCACACACACACACACACACACACACACAACACACACACACACACACCACACAGACCACGCATACGCATACGCTATATGAGCAATAACAGAAGTTCCAACGTTAAAACAACAACAATAAAAACGCGTTTATTCCCGTATCAGTCAACAACAACAATAACAACACACACACACACACACACACACACACACACACACACACACACACACACACACACACACACTGTAGTCAGTTAACATCCTTTCCAAAACAGCGCAGATATTTCTTATTCGAGTCATTACCAGTCGACCTCAAGAGACCAAATCGGTGTGGGTGGAGGCCCCCCCCCCCCCCCCCCTCCAGCCCCACCGATACACATGCATGTCGGTCAGTCTCGGCCACAGCACAACTACAACCACTCCACAAGCACCGTTAGTCGACGGCCTCGGCTGTCGCACCTTGCGGTATTCATAGCCTTAATATCTCTCTCTCTCTCTCACACACACACAAGTGTAAAGTCTATAGCGTAGAGGCCAACATACGCAATGCCCGTGCAGGTGCGGACATGTCCACCTGATGACGACACCCCATGCAAATTGCCGCGCGCAGGGCCCGCCGCCGATTGGCAGGCATTTTTGGCATATTTTCATATGCAATTTGGCGCGGACTGGTGGTGCCACCATTGGCTGGCAAAGTCTGCGAGTCTGGACTTGCACTGTCCCCGGCAGCCCGGACTGTGAGTGAGTGAGTGGAATTCAGTCGTAAACGCCGGGTCCGCGGTCGTGTGCAGTGAAGTAGAGTGACGACGGAGCAATGCGCCGGTGACGGTGCCGGTGCCGGTGCCGGTGCGTTGGCCTTGTTCGACTGTCGTGGCGCCGCCGGGCGCGACAAGCGCGCGCTCAGTAGATGTCGTCGGTACTGCCAGCACGGAGACACTGCCGACTCATTCAGCCCGAGTCAGTGTAGTGGCACAGTGGCTTCGAAATTGTTAGTGTCGGAGGGTGAACGTTTTGCAATAATTGCGGTTTTCACTGCCATTGGCTATTTAATCGGCTACCCCCACCTCCATACCCTCTTCCCCCCTCCCCTTCTCCCCGCCCCTAATAAGCCTTATGGTTTCTGTGAGCGTTAAGCACCATATTTACTTACTTACTTACTGTGTTGTTGTTGTTTTTAATTTTGTATTAGTTGCCTGCTTAGTGTAGGCCAGCTTAGTTGCTAGTTTCAGAATTAATAATTGGTTGACCGGTTGGTTGCCTGATTGCTTAATAGCCTTATTTTGTTCGTTTGTTTGTTTGTTGAGTTTTTGTTACGACTGATCAATTTATTTTTTTATTTTCTTTTCCTTTGTTGCACTTTCTTTCTCTCTTACTTTTTCAGTTTTAAGGCACGCTGATCTTTTCTTTTTTGACCAAACGTAGATGTCTTCTGACTCTATTTATCGCTATTTGCTATAAATGTTTTGGACAGAAATTAATAGATCTCACGTAAACTGTATATTGCGACCAGTCAAAAACATGCACGCAGGTACCCCCAAGCGCGCACACACACACACACACGCGCACGCAGGCACGCGCGCACACATGCACACACAATCACACACACACGCGCGCGCGCGCACGCAGGCACGTGCGCACACATGCACACACAAAAAATCACACATGGACACATACACACACACACACACATTTACGCACAGTCTCTCTCTCTCTCTCTCTCTCTCTCTCTCTCTCTCTCTCTCTCTCTCTCTCTCTCTCTCACACACACACACACACACACACACACACACACACACACACACACAACAGCGAACGATCTCACCCTATGTAAATGCAGGACAGGTACGTCTGTTTACTGTCTGCACAGCTTTTGTGCATGGAAGAAATTTCCAGCACAGTCACTCCTTGGGAGGAGAAGAATTTAAATATAATTTATCGTCGGAGATATTTTTACCTTTGTAGACACGTGTGTCTGAGGAGTTATTGCGACTAGCTGTGTGTCCGAATTTGTGCCATCGGTGTGGCCAGCCTTAATGTTGAGATTAAAAAAAAAAAAAAAAAAACTGCATTTGCATGCTTTTTTTTTGCTTTTTTTTACTACCGTGTTTAACCCCCTGTACATAAGTGTATTTATGATTTGTGTGTGCGTGTGGTGTTGGGGGGAAGGAGGACCGCGCGCGCGCGCTCGTGTTTGTGTGTGTGTGTACGTGTGTGTATGCGTGCGTGCGTGCGTGTGTGTATGCGTGCGTGCGTGTGTGTGCGTGCCCGCGGGTGCGCGTGCGTGTGTGTGTGTGTGTGTGTGCGCGCGCGCGCGCATGTGTTCGATCGTGCGTGTGTGTGCGTGCGTGTGTGTGTGCGTGCGTGTGTGTGTGCGCGCGCGCGCGCGCGCGTGGTGTGTGTGTGTGTGTGTGTGTGTGTGTGTGTGTGTGTGTGTGTGTTATTGTAAAGCGGGGAGATGTGTCTTTATACTAACTTTAACCTTTCCTTGGGCATTGCGTAAGCGTGGTCTTTCAAACTGCACATGGTTATTACCTTTTACTAGGTTCTGTCCGTTCATGGTAGGTAGTGATGCTTAATGTCCACGGATGTCGGTTGACATATTAGGGACAAGCTGAGACCAATGCCGAAGCAGGGTTCAATATAGCTTTAAGTCCACGGAAACCAGAAGGTTCGTTAGGACGAACAGCCCAGGACTTCCACCTCGATTCTCACACAGCTCCTGAACTATGTGCCCGTTCATACCAACTTTCCTTACTTTCTCCTTATTTACGGCCTCGGGGCACTTGGCGGTATATTCCCGGATTATATATATACATATATATATATTCCATGATTATATATATATATAATTTAATCAAACTTTTTTTTTTTTTTTTTTTTTTTTACATTGGCAAGACCAGGCGCATATCTAATAAAAAGGACGAGTAAAACACAACAACAGTCAACACAGTCCTTCACGGAGTCCATTTACGTATATATGTACTTATAATTATGTACCTTGCGTCGATGTTGGCAACGTCTGACACCTATATCAAGAATTTTCATCGTGCCAGCATGCACCTTTACTATCTATCTATCTATCTATATATATATATATTATATATATATATATATATATATATATATATATATATATATATTATATATATATATATATATAGTTCAGGAGCTGTGTGAGAGTCGAGGTGGCCGTCCTGAGCTGTCCGTCCTAACGAGCCTTCTGGTTTCCGTGGACGTAAAGAATTATTGAACCGTGCTTCGGCATTGGTCACAACTTGTCCCTAATATGTCAACTGACATCCGAGGACATTAAGCAACACTTCACCACCATATATATATATGCGTGTGTGTGTGTGTGTGTATTTTGTACTTTATTGTCCCTTGAGGGAAATTGGGGTCGCCTTACCTGGGTAAGGCACAGCAGCCGCGAGAGCAGCGCTACCCATTCCTACCGGTGTGTGCAGTATTTTCATGTATCCAGACAATGCCAGTGTTGGGGATTTTTAACCTGAACACAGACGTTGATGCATGCGACTGCACGCGGGATCTGTACGGACACCGTGAGAGAGTCTGCACTGAAAGTTGACTGAGGGAGAAAAATCCCTTGCCGTACCGGGGACTCGAACCCCCGTCAGTGTACCTATATATCGGGAGTTTAAACGATCGTGTTCCGCCTGTTTCTACGCTGTCAGTCAATTTTGGGACGCGCTCGTGTCGCAGATAGGCGGTCATGCCTATATATATATATATATCTATGACTCCTTTGCATACATGCAAATCAGTGGGGGTCTCTTAACAACCGAGAACAAGATCAAAGGCTGCGATTTTGTTTGTTTGTTTTTCTCACAGGAAACCGGCTACTGCGCAATTTTAATTAACTGTGTGCATGGTACGATCAAAGTTCAACGGCTTCACGACAAAACGGAACAGAACAAAAGACACTTTGAAATCTATCTAGCACCGACTTAATTCAATATTTACGCCGCCCCAGAATAAAGGCAACAAAAGAACTATAACTTCCCACGCATTAAAAACAGTTACATTCCGTAACTTTTTGTTGTTCTTTTTCTTTTTTTAAAGCGTCTGGCGCGAGCTGAATATGCCTACAAACAGTGGCACCTTTCTTCAAGGTTCACCGCAGACCAGTTATTTATTCTACAAACAGAACAACGTAAAAGACAAAGATATATCTTTTAAAAAAAAGAGTTTTAAATCGTCTACATGCCATATAAATTATATAATGTAGAACTCGTCTAAGTATGGAGAACTGTCAGATCCACAGAGCGCCGTGTCGTACTCTCAGACTCAAACTACGACTTTTTGCGCTTAGGTTTTCCGTTTGAACCTGATCGATGTTTGTCGGCCGGCCTACTCTCACTTATGCTGCTTACTCACACCCGAGATTATAAATAGGTGGTATTTACAGTCTTTGCTCACACCGACTGAACGTCGTTGACCTAGTGCTGTCCACCCGGAGAACGCCTAGCTGGGTGTGGTGCTGTCAGGTACGTAGGTAAGGGTGTGCGGCTTGCGGTCTGTCACGAGAGGTTTTCAACCCGGTCCACATTAGTACGAGATAAAAAGAAAAGAAAAAAATACAAATAAAAAAAGCCATTAAAAAACAGTCTTCAGTAGGCGCGGCGACGTGTTTTCATTATTCTGCCCCCTCCCGCCCCCTTTATCGACCTACACGCACGCATGCACGAACACACTACGCAGGCGCGCATAGGACGACGCACACGCACGTGCACACGAATAAGCACACACACACACACACACACACACACACACACACACACACACACACACACGCACGCACGCACGCACGCACGCACGCACGCACGCACGCACGCACGCACACACACACACGCGCACACGCACGTATGTGCGCACTCACGCACGCACGCACACACACACACACACACACACACACACACACACACACACACACACACACACACACACACACACACACGCTCGCCCGTATTATCTTGACTAATCATAGTGTGTCTACTCAGATTCAGCCTCTCTGCCTCTGCTTCTCTCTCTCTCTGTCTCTCTCTCTCTCTGTCTCTCTCTCTCTCTCTACTTCTCCTCCTCCTCCATCCCCCACCCAGCTCCCCCAGCACAATCGACCGAGCATTCTGCCTACACCAACAGATAAATATACGGACAAAAGCTTCTGCGTTTGAAGCTGCTCGGAACAAACGTATTTTCCGGCATTTTCTCTTGCCTTCCGTTGACTCGGTTTTCACCGCTACGATCGATGGACAGAAACCTTTATTAATTGATGAAGACAAGTTTTTTGAGACACATTTTTACACTCGCGTGGCTAACGCAGTGTCACGATTCCTTTTCACCTGCCGGGTCACTATTGACATGAAAGGCTTGTGTTTTCCGCCCTGGGCCGTTACTTCCGATTTAGTGAACTGCGGAGATAGAGCCTGATGCAGTGACATAAGTGCACTCACACACTCGGTGTATTGCATTTGATGAGTAACGCAAGGGGAAAACACCAATGTGGGGGAGGGAGGGGAGGGGCGAGTGGGGGGGGGGGGGGGGGGATATGGCGGGTGTGTGTGTGTGTGTGTGTGAGGGGGGGGGGGGGGGGTGCTGTTTTCTTTTTTATTCAGAATCTCTCTCTCTCTCTCTCTCTCTCTCTCTCTCTCTTCTCTCTCTCTCTCTCTCTCTCTCTCTCTCTCTCTCTCTCTCTGGCGGATATACCGCGAGAGGCCGGAGAGAGAGAAGAGAGAGAGAGAGAGAGAGAGAGAGAGAGAGAGAGAGAGAAGAAGAAGAAGAAGAAGAAGAAGAAGAAGAAAGCAAGAGATAGGAAATATTAAGACTTTCGTTAAAAAAAAAGAAAAAAGTTTACTACTTTTGTGTCAAATGCGTCACACACACACACACACACACACACACAACACACACACACACACACACACACACAGAGCTACTCAGCCGGTCAGTTTCCCCACACTGATCTAGATCTAACACAAATGGTATACGGATCCTCTCTTACGCTCAGTTCCTGTTTATCATGCATTGTACATGTCATGAAAAACAAAACGATTAATGATCATGATGAACTTTGACCGCTTGCGGCACCATTGCCTGTCTGTCTTGTGCGGATGTGTTGTGTTATCCACACTAAGAATCAGCAGATTATATGCTTTTTGCCCACAATTATCATCAGTCAGGCCTGACAATAGAAGGCGAGAAAGAGAGAGAGAGAGAGAGAGAGAGAGAGAGAGAGAGAGAGAGAGAGAGAGAGAGAGAGAGATGCGCGACCAATCAGCTGATGAACAAAGATACATCAAAACTATCTGGACAACGAAACTGCGCAACAGCTGACTGAAGTAGAAAATATGTTTCCATTTATGCCCCAGCGATAAGGCCGTGACATGCTCGTGTTCAGCGCGTGCTGATACATTAACAACTTTGTTGCCTTCGTTACTCGCTAGTTGCACGCGACTTGGCAAAAGAGTATTAATTCTGAAATGTCCTTAGTCGGCATAAAATCACCGTGATTGAGTACCATTATTTTGAGAACAAAATCTTATCTTTAAATATAAAAATAAAAATGTTTCCTGGTGGAGTGAGAATGTTTAGCTTATCGCTCGTCATGCACGACGGCGAGTTACCAAATAAATGTTTCATTTTATATGACTCCGTTTGATTATTTTAATTATTGTTTGCCTCAGTCTTTCAGTTCACACACTCTCCCATGAAAAATTCCGGGAAGGTGGAAAGCCAGCTTCGTGAGAGTCGGGCCCCAATTTTGTCTTTGATTAATTCCGATGGTCTGTTTGGATTGACGCTGGTGACCGGTCTTTATTACGTACACTGACCTATTAAAAGTATGGGTTGCAGCTGTCAAATCGTGACACCTGTGATCTTGATTTCATTGTTCGTTTGATTCCTGCAGGGGTGACTCAGTATAGTTGGCACACACATAGATCTGTTACAGTCCACAGTTATTAACTAACTTCGTTTGTTTGATTTTGTCCAGACTTTTGTGTTTGTCAGTCTAGGCAAAGAATGCCTGATGTCTTTGATCATAGCCTTTTTGATCATACCTGCAACACACACACACACATACACACGCACGCACGCACACACACACACACACACACACACACACACACACACACACACACACACACACACACACACACACACACACACACTGAGAAGAAGAAAGAAAGAAAAAACTTGATAATTGTTATACTTGTTCAGTTCTGATCTGTAGCCAAAATTTAGATCAAATCTAGATCCACTTCACAGTGTGTGTGTGTGTGTGTGTGTGTGTGTGTGTGTGTGTGTGTGTGTGTGTGTGTGTGTGTGTGTGTGTGTTGGTTGGGGGGAGGATGTAAGAGGTCTAATCGATATTGTCCCTTGGTGTGGACTTGTGCTGAACAGTATCACTGTCGACAACACTGTGTTTACCCGGATCGCCCAAGAGCGCATCATTATCCTTTCAGTTTAACATCAAAAGTAGATAGACTTGCCACTGTCACGGATGTATGTTTACTTGTGGTGAAGCCACAAGTACAGTCCAATTTTTGTTGTTTGCTGTGTATAGACATATTAGCTCTCTCTCTCTCTCTCTCTCTCTCTCTCTCTCTCTCTCTCTCTCTCTCTCTCTCTCTCTCACACACACACACACACACACACACACACACACACACACACACACACACACACACACACACACACACACACACACACATCTTCTTCTTCTTCAGCTTCATCCGTTTCGTAGTCTTGTACATAAATTTAAGTAAGCATGTTGCTTAACGTCCACAGAAGCCATGAAGCTTATTAGGGACAGCTAAAATAAATTTAAAGCCCAAACTCGACTTTTATATGTTTCCGGAGTGTTTCTCCTTGATATATATATATATACATTCTATTTCTCCTTTGTCGTTTAAATCCAACCTTTAGATTGTCGATGTTTCTGGCATGGTTCAATTTTGCTTTACGTCCAAAGAAACCATAAGGCTTATATTAGGCACGGGTAGCCCAGGACGGCCACCTCGACTTTCACACTGCTCCTGAGATCCGGTTTTGTGGCAAAAAGACATCCTCCTCTAGGGCAGCCCAGCGGTAACATCGAGGAGCAAACTCCAAGCACTGGTTTACGACATCCTTCCTTTGGAGGAAGGTGCCGGAAAGCGATGCTCGGAGTGTGACTGAGGAGGTGTGAGATCCTCCTCTAGGGCAGCCCAGCGGTAACATCGAGGAGCAAACTCCAAGCACTGGTTTACGACATCCTTCCTTTGGAGGAAGGTGCCGGAAAGCGATGCTCGGAGTGTGACTGAGGAGGTGTGAGGCGCGGGCCATTGTCCCATCACTGGGAACATTCCAACGCGAAGACATCCACAGACTTCCCATTCCTCTCCCCCTGCCCCCTCCGAGGACTTTGAGCGTGGCACAGATGAGAAGTAAGTAAACATGGTGCTTAACGTCCACAGAAACAATAAGCCTTGATTAATCCCGATGGTCTCTTTGCATTGACGCTGGTGACCGGTCTTTATTACGGACGCTGACCAATTAAAAAGCATGGGTTGCAGTTGTCAAATCGAGACACCTGTGATCTGGGGGGGGGGGGGGTATTAAGATGGGCAGCTATGAGAGCCATTTTAATGCTTGATTAAATGTGAGGGACAAAGTCACAAGACAGTGTCCACAAACTACAACTTTTGAACAGAAAGGAGAGCCAAAGCGGATTCGAACCGAGGTCCCTCTGCTTACCAGCCTAACGCCTTACCGCTAGGCCAAACCGGCTTACGCGCGGGCCATTGTCCCATCACTGGGAAATTCCAACGCGAAGACATCCACAGGCTTCTCATTCCTCTCCCCCTGCCCCCTCCGAGGACTTTTAGCGTGGCACAGGTGGGCTTGAAGTAACCATATTAGGACTTGCCTTCGAAAACACGTACCGAAAAAACTGACTTGCCCATAAATAAGATGTATTCATCAGATGACAGTTCCCAGCGGCGGAGCTATGGACATTGTCTTTGTGACTGTTCTGCATAGCAGTTTGGACAGCAATTGCGTGGTGCTGTGGTCTCTGCGTAATGCCGGACGGACACTGCCTTAACATCCCGCTGTTGTTCTGGAGGCGGTCCACGGCAGCCTTGGTCTTCCAGGTTGGCGCCTGTTTCGAGGTTTCACTCTTCTGTCCCCCTTTCCCACTAATAGGCCTCGCCTTCGTGGACGTTAAGCAACAAAAACACACTCAGATGATAGTTAGAGCTCAGCACTCATAGTTCAGGAGCTGTGTGAGTCGAGGTGGCCGTCCTGGGCTGTCCGTCCTAACGAGTCTTCTGGTTTCCGTGGACGTAAAGCTATATTGAACCATGCTTCGGCATTGGTCTCAGCTTGTCCCTGATATGTCAACTGACATCTGAGGACATTAAGCAACACTACATACCTACCTACAGTTAGAGCTCAGGAGCTGTGTGGAAGTCGAGGTGGACGTCCTGGGCTCCCGTCCCAAATAAACCTACGGTTTCTGTGGACGTAAAGCAACACTTCAGCATCAGATGACAGTCAGAGCTCAGGAGCTGTGTGAAAAAAGAGGTGGACGTCCAGGGCTCGCGTCCCGAATAAACCTACGGTTTCTGTGGACGTAAAGCAACACTTCAGATGATAGTCATGCCGTTGACGCGAAGTAGATAGAATGTGTACGTGTGTGTGAATAAAATCAAGAAAAAGACACCCGACGACAGAAGCAACAGCATCAGTGGACTCCTAGTGCCCGTACCATCTCTAAATACCAAAGAAGACTGCCGTCCAGGCCAACCCAACCAAAGTAATAATAAAAAATAAAAAATCTTATCGCGGTGCTTACCTACTTATTTACATTTTGCTGAATGTCCTCAGGTGATAAAAAGCATAGGGACAGTCTACTCTATAGAACAACCTTGTCTTGAATGATATATTCGGGTGGCAGCAGCATCAAAACAAAACAAACAACAACGACCCCCCCCCCCCCCAAAAAAAGAAGAAGAAGAAGAAGACAAAAAAAAAAGACAACAAAAAAGAAGAAGAGACGAATACGACAATATCGTGTATCCTCGCTAAGCGCCGAAGACCAGACACTAGACACCAAATACTAGTTCACGACATCCTTCCTTCCCCCCTTGGAGGAAGGGTGCCGGAAAGCGAGGTGAGGTTTGGAGTGTGGCCAGACGCAACCCAGCCGAGGTAAAACCTTTATCGGGATGGTGATAATAACCCGCTCCCTGTCGTTCACGGTTGGCGGTCATCGACTCGGTCCCTTCACCTTCAAGCCCTCTTCACGGGCAATTACTGGCAATTATCGGTGCGGCCAGGTTGTGCAACAGTTGGCGCCTTGTAACGCCTGCACAAGGGGGGGCAGACTGATCGGCTGTGAGAGTCGGGAGGGGCCGGAAGTGACCGCAGCAGCGTGTGTTGGGAGAGAGGTTTGCCATCCTCCTCTTGGCGGACAACGCTGTTTTGTCAACGACTACCAGTGTTTTGACATCGCCGTCATTGTCAGCCTACGCTGGGTTACGTCGGATGTATATTTGGACGCCTCCGCCCTCAATGGTGAGGCGGTTTGGTGTAGCGGTAAGGCGTTAGGCTGGTAAGCAGAGGGACATCGGTTCCAATCCGCTTCGGCTCTCTTTGTCGAAGGTTGTGGTTTGTGGACATTGTCTTTTGATTTGGTCCCTCACAATTATTGAAACATTAAAATGGCTCTCATCGCTGCCGATCTTAATGCAGGAGTCATTTGGTGGTGACAGTGTAGCGATAGGTCTATAATCTACCTCTCACCCACCCCCCATAACCGCTTCCTCCTCTCCTTCCCGTCCCTAATAAGCCTTGTGGTTTCTGTGGACGTAAAGCACCATGAAAGGAGTCTTGTGACTTTGTCCCTCACTATTAATAAAACATTAAAATGGCTCTCATCGCTGCCCATCTTACTGAGGGAATCATTCTGGTTGTGACAGTAAACATAGTGTTTAATGTCCACACGGTTGTGACAATGTAGCGCCAGGTATATAATCTCCCCCTCCCTCTTCCCCCACCTCCATGCCCCCTTCCCCCTAATAAGCCTTGAGGATTCTGTGGACGTTAAGCACCTTGCTTACTTACTAATGTTTTGACATCACCGTCATTGTGAGCCTACGTTGGGTTGCGTCGGATGTATATTTTAAGGCCTTCGCCCACTTCCTCTTCTAAGCCTTATGGTTTCTGTGGACGTTAAACACCATGTTTACTTACTTCCTCTTAATGAGTCGGTAACATGCAAGTCGGACCGACGTTAGGCCAGAAAGACAAGAGGGGCTGGTTGGTTACGCTTGTTTAATGCCGAATTGCCTCCGAAGAGGTACTCAAAGCTCAAGAGCTATGCAAAAGTCGAGGTGGTCGTCCAGGGTTCCCCGTCCCAAATAATCCATACGATCTCTGGACTGAAGAGGGGCTGGCAGCGACCGATATCCCGGGAGATCTGAGAAGAGGGGAGACTCTATCTAACGACACACTGTCACCACCAGGTTTCTCATAGTTCAGGAGCTGTGTGAGAGTCGAGGTGGCCGTCCTGGGCTGTCTGTCCTAACGAGCCTTCTGGTTTCCGTGGACGTAAAGCTATATTGAACCCTGCTTCGGCATTGGTCTCAGCTTGTCCCTAATATGTCAACTGACATCTCAGGACATTAAGCATCACTTCATCATGATCACCAGGTTTCAGAGCTCAGGAGCTGTGTGAAAGTCGAGGTGGCCGTCCTGGGCTCTTCGTTCCTAATAGTCCGTACGGTCTCTGTGAACGTGAAGCAACATCGAACTCAAACCACCAGAATGATTTTTGCATTATGATGAGCAGCGATGAGTGCCGTTTTAATGTTTTATTAACTGTGAAGGGCAAAGTCACAAGACAGTATCCATAAATCACAACAACAACAACAAAATTAAAGAAAAAGGAGCGGAATCGAACCGAGGTTCTGCTTACCAGACTATTTTTACCGCTAGGCCAAACCGTTTCAAGGAAAGACAAGACACAGTCACTTTCGTTTTCAATCGTGAGCCGGTCAGGACTAGCAGTAAGGCGTCAGACTGGTTTGATCGTAAACGGACGCACATCGGTTCGATTCCCCGCTTTGGCTCTCCCTTCTCTTCAAGTCCAGTGTTGCTTTACGTCCACAGAGGCCATTGGGACTATTAGGGACGGCGATCCCAGGACGGCCACCTCGACTTTCACACAGCTCCTGAGCATTAAATATCCCTTCTCTGTCTCTTTTCATGGTGCTTTACGTCCACAGAAACCGTGAGGCTTATTAGGGACGGGTTCCCTTTCCTTCAAAACTTGACGTTGTGATTGATGTTTAAGTGTTGCTTTACGTCCACAGAAACCATAGGCTTATTAGGGACGGGAGCCCAGGACGGCCACCTCGACTTTCACACAGCTCCTGAACTCTGACGTTGTGATTTGTATGAACACCGTCTTTGTGACTGCCCTCACAATGGAGTGAAGCGTTAAAGTGACTGTCACCGCTGCCCATCTTAATGCAGAAATCATTCTGTGGATGACTATAGCTAGTTAGGAATAGCCCCTTCCCCCCCCCCCCCCCCCTCCCCACACACACACACACCTTCTCGGGTCTCCGTCCCTGCCAGTGCCTTTCTGAAGACAACTTGGTGTTAAACAAAAGCAAACAACTCTGACGCCATCAGTCTGAAGGAGAAACGGTTACAGACCTGTCGCCTGAGGACAAGCTCAAGCTTGCTTCTTTCAACCGTCACCTGAGAAAACAACCCACGTTACAGTACTTGCAGACGTACGGGCGGGGATCGCTGGCGGAAGTCTTTTAATTAATAAGAGTTGAGTAATCCCGAAACAACTTGCCAGAGGATGTCAAACGTCGAAAGAGCGAGTTCAAGTTCAGTGTTGCGTGACGTCCACAGAGACCATGACTATAAGGGACGGGGAGCCTGCATTAGCCCTATGATATATATCCAAGACAAGCTTACTTTATAGATTGTCCCTAATATGCTTTTAGCATCTGAGGACATTAAGCAAAAACAGAACGAACGAATTAGCCCTAATTCTGTTCCACTGTAAAGTAACGCATTGTATTCTTTTCAGACTTGTTTAACGCCGAGTTGTCTCCGGAGAGGTCCCAGGTGGCGGAAAATGGGACACTACCTAACGTCACACTTTCACCACCAGAATAACTCCTGCACTATGATGGGCAGCGATGAGAGCCATTTTAATGTTTCATTAACTGTGAACGGCAAAGTCACAAGACAGTGTCCACAGACCACAACTTTTGAAAAGAAAGGAGAGCCAAAGTGGAAGTCTTTCTTTAAAAAAGTGCCTTTCGGCGCAAAGGGTTACCGCTAAACTGAAGGCGGATCACAAAACGCAGACGATGTCTATAAACCACGACTTTTGAAGAGTAAGGAGAGACGGAGTGGATTCGAACTAATGTCCATCTGCTTACCAGCGTAGCGCCTTACCCCTAGGCCAGTCCGCCTCACCAGACTGATCAACACTGTAATGATGCTGAGTGTCCATTGTTCGCTAGACTTGTTTAACGCCGGGATCGTGGTCTGGCGGGGATCGTGGTCTCAGGAGGTGGGGGCGGTGAACATCTACAGTAAGTAAGTAAATATGGTGCTTAACGTCCACAGAAACCATAAGACTTATTAGGGACGGGGAGACGGGTGTGTGGAGATGATGATGATGAAGTGATGCTTTATGTCCTCAGATGTCAGTTGACAGATTAGGGACAAGTTGTGACCAATGCCGAAGCACGGTGCAATAAATCTTTACGTCCACGGAAACCAGAAGGCTCGTTAGGACGGACAGTCCAGGACGTCCACCTCGACTCTCACACAGCTCCTGAACCATGAACGGTGTGGAGGTGGGGGAAGAGGGAGATTATATACCTATCGCTACAATGTCACCACCAGAAAGACTCCCGCATTAAGATGGGCAGCGATGAGAGCCATTTTAATGTTTCATTAATTGTGAGTGACAAAGTCAAAAGCGTCCACACACCACAACTTTTGAAGAGAAAGGAGAGCCGATTCGGAATCGAACAGGGGTCCTTTTGCTTACCAGCCTACCGCCTTAACGTTGGCCAAACCGGCTCACGACATCCACAGAAACTGCATTCACTTTATTAGGGACGACGGAAATGTGCGGCGGTCGAGAACGGGGGTTGGGGGTGTGGGGGATTACCTGTATCCGCCAACACCCCTCGCTGCATGCTTGCCTCCAACAGACTGACCTGTGTCATCTTCAGTGTTGCCTGACGTCCACAGAGACCCTCAGGGACGAGGAGCCCAGGACGTCCACCTCGACTTTCACACAGCTCTTAGCTCTAATCCGTGTCAGCCTTTCTTTCTAGTCTGCGTGCGTTACGCACACTCCAACCGGCGACTTCTGGCAGGCAGTCGCCGTAAATGACGGCGGGGGGCATTGACCGTGAAGTCAGTTTCCGTGTCCCAAAGCGAGCCGTGACAACTGCGCAGTGCCCGCAGTACTTGAGGAGACTGTTACACAACTGGTCCAGCTGGCCGCTGCCTGAGTGTGCTTCCCCAACACCCGTGAAAACAACAGGAGCAGCACGAGTTTGCAGGCCGTTACGGTAGGCTTACCATAGTTCAATGCCGCTTTATGTTCACGTCCACAGAGACCGGAGGGACTATCAAGGACGGGGAACCCAGGACGGCCACTTCGACTTTCACACAGCCCTGAGCTCTGAAAACACGACGTTCAAAGTTGCTTTACGTTTGGTTAAACTTGTTTAACGCCGAGTTGTCACCGGAGAGGTACTGGCAGTGACCGAGATCCCAGGAGGTGAGGGAAGAGGGGGATTGTACCTTAACGCTACTCTGTCACGACCAGAGGGGTTTGTGCATTAAAGTGGGCACCGATGAGTCATTTTAACGTTTCCTTAACCGTGAGTCACAAGAGTCCAGAGAACACAAAATTTGACAAGAGAGGAGAGCCGAAGCGGAATGGAACTGAGGTCCTTCTGTTTAGCAGCCTGACGCCTTACCGCTAGGCCAAACCGGCTGACTCCCAGCCGTCACATCTTAATCTGGTGATGATGATGTGGGGCTTAACGTCCACATGATGATCATGTGGGACTTAATGTCCTCGGATGTCGGGCTGACATATTAGGGACAAGCAACGTCCACAGATGTCGGGCTGACATATTAGGGACAAGCAACGTCCACAGATGTCGGGCTGACATATTTTGGACAGTTTAATCTTATCTGGCTTCTTCGTCTTCGTGAGAATATTCTCACATACATGTGCCTTTAATGTCCTCGGATATGCTCACATATTACGTAGGTTTCACTTATGTGGCACTGACACCAGCCGCCACAGACGAGCGTTGGCATTGTAAATACGTACAAGATTAAGATATAACAAGGCCATCTGGGCACTGCCCGAAATGATCGAGTGGGAGACTGGGTTCACACCACACTCCAAGGCTCCCTTTTTGGCATCCTTCGGGAGGATCTCGTAAACCGATCTTGGAGACTAGCTTCACACCCAAACAAAGACTATACATTACGCCACGGGAAAGGGCTGTAAACCAGCCACCCCCCTGGGAATTATAGCATCTTCAGCCCAGGTGCTAATGGTCATCTGCTGCTTTTTTGTTTGTTTGTTTTGGGTTTTGGTTAGTTGTTGCTTATTATATATATATATATATATATATATATATATATATATATATATATATATATATATATATATATATATATGCTTATTAGGGATGGGGTCCACACAGCTCCTGAGCCTTATGGTTTCTGTGGACGCTGTGTTTAGAGAGCCGGTTTGGCCTAGCGGTAAGGCGGTAGGCTGGTAAGCGGAAGGAGCTCGGTTCTATACCGCTTCGGCTCTCCGTTCTCTTCAAAAGTTGTGGTCTGTGGACACGGTCTTGTGACTTTGTCCCTCACAATTAATGAAATATTAAAATGGCTCTCATCGCTGCCCATCTTAGTGCAGGTCATTCTGGTGGTGACAGTGTAGCGATAGGTATATACTCTCCCTCTTCCCCCACCTCCATACCCCCTCTCCCCCACCCCATTCTCCCCGTCCCTAATAAGCCTTATGGTTTCTGTGGACGTTACAGTGCATTAACAAAAAGCCAAAACATTACAATTAGCCATGTACAAAAGTTATAAATAAAGTTAATTTCAACTATGTAACAATATTATTCATGCAATGTAAGCTACCACACACACATACACACGCACGCACACACACGGCATGGCGTAACGTTTCGCAGTTCGCACAGGCGGGTGCGAGTAATCGCACACCCGACTTACGAACCATGCACTCTAAAACAAACCACCCCTAAAGCCCGTTCTTAACTGGGCGAATGTTTGTTCGCCGAACATACTTTGGACAGTTCGACGAACTATGATTCGTTTCTTAATTGAACTTTTAGTTCGCCGAATATGGTTCGGACAGTCCAAACTTTACTTCGTTCTCAACTGGCTTGTAATGAGATGCAAGCTTCGGCCTGAACTTGCGGCAGAAGCGCAGCAGACAGCATGATCAAAAATGTAGGCTAAAGTCAAGTCAAGTCAGTATACTTTCATCATCCCTCACAGGGTAATTCAGCTAACTACTATCTCATTCTGGGTCCCCGAGACAAGGCTGCGCGTCCCACGTCATCAAATAAACAAATTCCCTCCGAAGCGAGTGAAGAACCTAGCGACACCGTCATCCATTTTTATTTTTATTTTTTCTTCATCCACAGGAGAGCTCTGCTCTCAGCCAGTCTGAGGCAATGATCGTCGAATAGGGCGAATGTTCCCAGAACATGTTGAGCAAAGATTTTCAGTTGGACCTCGAATATAGCTTCGACGAACACTTCCAACTAGGTTCGCGAAGGTTCGCGAAGAAAAGTTCGCCCAATTTAGAACCAACTAGCTTCGCCGAATACTTCCAACTAGGTTCGCAAACAAACATTCGCCCAATTAAGAATGGGCTTTAGTCACAGCTAATCACAGTCACATAAAAACCTGGCCGGACGAACCACTTCTCGTTGTACTGGAAGTAGATTGTGTTACCATTAGACCATACCTGTTTGCAAGTAGAGAGCACTTCGAAATGTTTTAAATGGAACTCGAGCTTTGTAACACCTGTATTCCTGACTATGTTTAACATCTAATGACAGAAGAATACCGGGAAGTGTGGTGTTCATTAAAACAGCTGAAATCTGTATGGTCGAGTGTGTGACCCTTTCATTGCACCGAAAGTGGAACACTCAGGCTAGTTGAGACTAGCAGAGAGATACTCGATTTTGTTACGCCCAGTCAGCCGCGACTGTTATATCAGGACTATGAGACTTCTTCAGATACTGCCCTCCCTAATAAGCCTTACGGTTTCTGTGGACGTTAAGCACCATTTTTGCTTACTTCAGATATTGCTTTACGTCCACCGAGACCAAATAACTAATAGGGCCGGGGAGCCTCGACTTTCACAACTCTTGGTCTCTGACGCGATGAGATTTAAAGTAAACATGGTGCTTAACGTCCACAGAAACCATAAGGCTTATTAGGGACCGGCCGTGTATATGACTTAGAATATATATATATGTATGTATATATATATATATATTATATATATATATATATATATATATATATATATATATATATATATACACACACACACACACACACACACACACCTTTGTGTTTACTCGCATGCTAGGTGAGATTTTGAGTTACCGTAGGTCTTTGCATTTTGTTTCAGACTGCATTTCGAAGAAGGAAATGAAAAAGCGAAAGGTACACTACAGCAATGAACAGTTAATGTAGACACGTGACAAATTGTTCCTTTAAGACATTGGGCATTAGAGCCATACCCCACAGAAGACGAACAACCCCCTATCTCCTCCGAGAGCTAATGTAAACACGTGTAAAACTGTTCTTCAGTTTAAGCAAAGATTATATACATGTATTTATAATCTTTGGTTTAAGACACTGGACGTTGTGAGCCGGTTTGGCCTAGCGGTAAGGCGGTAGGTTGGTAAGCGGAAGGACCTCGGTTCGATACCGCTCCGGCTCTCCTTTCTCTTCCAAAAGGTTGTGGTTTGTGGACACTGTCTTGTGACTTTGCGTCCATCACTTCCTACTGAAACATTAAAATGGCTCTCATCGCTGCCCATCTTAATGCAGGAATCATTGTGGTTGTGACAGTGTAGCGATAGGTATATAATCTCCCTCTCCCCCCGTCCCTAATAAGCCTTATGGTTTCTGTGGACGTTAAGCACCACGTTTACTTACTTACATCTCCATATCCCCTTCCCCCCGTCCCTAATAAGCCTTATGGTTTCTGTGGACGTTAAGCACCATGTTTACTTACTTACACTGGGCATCAAAGCCGATTACCCCCCAGAAGACGAACAACCCCCTTCCCCACTTCCTCATCCCGGTCCCCGTCAAGGCAAGTAAACAGCAGACTCAGGCCACGTGTCTCCAACCCCAACCTCCTCTTTAATTTGCAAACAAGTGGAAACAGAGCCATCAGAGTGAGAAGTGTTGATCAAGCCACTCGGACCCGCACTCCTCATCCGTAACGCTTGAGCTGGTCCGGGCCAAGGACCACCATCACCCAGACGCAGGGCCCGTGAAGTGTCCGCTGATTGCTCGTTACCTTCCTCGTCTTGCCTCTTGCCTTAAGCGGACAGTCACACTCCAAGTCCTCCGTCGGTCCGATCAAAGCGGAGCCGGAAAGAAGACAAGACAATTACTTGGGAAGGCTGGTCGATAGTCACAGCACTGAGGTCTGTAGGTTCTCACCTCGTTCTTTTGTTGCTGCTGCGGTCGTTGCGGATGAGATCCACTTTAGAGTTGCTGGATAATCATTGCAATCCATGTGTGACCGTAACAGTCACCTTGTCTTCCTGTTTGCACCTCTCGGTGGACAGTTATTTATAGAGCCTTTGGTCCTACCAGAGATACTACAGTACTTCCTGAAGTATGTCTGGGCCTACACCTGGAGTTGATTTTACCACGACTTACAACACAGTTATCCCCCCTCAAAACACTCCACTGTCCTGTTATTGCGTGATTTATTGCGTGATATTCCCCCCCCCCCCCCCCCCCCCCCCCCACCCCCACCACCACCCCACCAACTCTCCCCAGCAGAAACTCAAGCCAGACAACTTTCCTAGCGCATTAATTTTGTTCTGTTTCGTTCTCCGTCCTTGTTCACGCTTATGTGCTGTTTTTATTTTATTTCCCTAGCTTGCATCATTGTATTGCTCACCGGAGAAACTTCCTGGTGAAATTTCAGGTCACTTTCTCCGAGGAAAAAGAAACCATCTGAGTACGGATAACTTTACTAGTCATTAAAAAAAAATTAAAATTCACACCGTTCATGTAATTACATCATACAGGGGCAGCGAAACTGGGCTGGTTTGGCTTAGTGGTAAGGCGTTAGGCTGGTAAGCAGAAGGGCCTCGGCTTGATACCACTTCGGCTCACCATCCCCTTCAAAAAGGCTGTGGTTTGTGGACACTGTCTTGTGACTTTGTCCCTCACAATTAATGAAACATTATAATGCTCCCCCCATATATATAAATGATTAATGAAAAGCTCTAACAGGACGTACATCCTAGGGTATGCTGAAAACGTGGCATCTCTGCAGAATTGACAGCCAATGGAGAGAAGCAAGACGAGGAGAGGTATAATCAGTTTTCGGAACTCTCGAGACAAGACGCGCAGCGTCGTTTTGAAGTTTTGTTTGCAGTTTGTTTAAAAGAGATACTGAGGACAGCCAGAGCTTGTGTGAAAGTCGAAGTGGCCGCCGTCCCTAATCACTAAACTTGAAAGCCAGACATAAGAAAATCGCAGTAGTCATCAGTGAAAGAACAAACGTGTTCGTGGCATCTGTGGACGTATAATGTTGCACGTGTAATGTTACAAGAGCAAAGGTACCGCCCCGCCTTCTGTCACTGGAACAACACGTTCACGGCCCACTTCTCTCCGCGAGTCGAGACCACTCGAGTGCAACGTGCAACAATCAGTACTCCTTTGTCGTCCTCTTGATGAGTGTGCGAAATTTAACGAGCAAAGGGGAGAGAAAAGTAGCACGCAGTCTCAACTCGGCCTGGTCCGGTACCGCGGCTTGAAGGCCGGTTTGAAGAAGTCTTTAACCCCGTGAAGAACCACACCGAGCATCAAGAGCTCAGGAGCTATGTGAAAGTCGAGGTGGCCGACCTGGGCCTAACAGTCCTCGGCCTAACACTGCTCGTCCCTAATAGTCCTTGTGGTCTCTGTGGACGTACGGCAACACTGAACATCGAGCATCATTAGGCTAGCCATCTACGAGCAACAACGGCGGTAAAGTCTGAATGAAGAGGTGCTGAACTCGATCAGAAAGCCGCGTGTGTTGTCCTTGTACGTGTTGTTGCAGGAGGAAGGGGGGGGGGGGGGGGGGGGGGGGACTTTGTCGATACTTGAAGCGTGAACAGGCGTATGGATGTTCAGTAAGTAAGTAAATATGGTGCTTAACGTCCACAGAAACCATAAGGCTTATTAGGGGCGGGGGGAAGGGGGTATGGATGTGGGGGGGAGAGGGAGATTACATACCTACCGTTCACTGTCACCACCAGAATAACTTCTGCATTATGGTGGGCAGCGATGAGAGCCATTTCAATGTTCCATAATTGTGAGGGACAAAGTCACAAGACAGTGTCCACAGGCCACGACTTTTGAAGAGAAAGGAGAGCTGAAGCGGATTCCAACCGAAGTCCCTCTGCTTACCAGCCTAACGCCTTACCGCTAGACCAAACCGGATCACTAGGTCGTTCAGAGCCCCGTCGAGGTCTAAATAGGGCTAGACTGGTTTTACGATTATTAAGATAATAAAAATATATCAACAAATTACACCAAAACGAAAAACGGACTTATATATAATGTATGTGAAGAGAACGCACAATAACAGTCCAAGCATGTCCTGGTTTAAAAAAACTTTTATTCCAAATTTTCGCTCCTGAGGGTTTTGTCAAGGCCTGCGCGGTCGGCTGGATAATAATAATGTATATGAATATACACTTGTTTGCAGTCGAAAAACAAACATAATTATACACATTTAGATGTATCCACGTACATAATCCAGTGTGTGTGCGTGTGCGTGCGTGTGTGCGTGCGCGCGCGTGTGTGTGTGTTGATTTCGCGCGTGTGTGCATGCGTGCATGTGTGAGTGCATGTGTGTGTTCGCACGCGTGCATTCTCGCTCACGCCGGACATATTTCAATGTTGTTATGTACACGGAGCAATACACAGCGAAGGAGGCGACTATTAGCAATTTTGATAGCTTTGTGGCGGAGGATATTACCTTATATTTGCCCTCCCGGTTGCGAAATAGCCCTGCCAACACCCCGTGAGATATGATATCATTACCCGATAGCTTCCTTGGAGTCGCAGGACCACACATTGAACTCTGTGATGCCTTTGTTGATGCGGCGTGCCCAAGGCCATTTCAGAGTTCAATATACGTTCTGCTGTTAAAATATGTAGGTCTGTGGGTTTGTTGGTCAACACCGAAAATAGCTCCCATGTCACGATTGTTTTCAGCTATTGTAACTGTAATCTTCATGACACGACAAACTCCATCATTGAAATCTCGGAATGCAGCTGCCGGAGTGGCGGATAACAGTGCATCTATATAACGCAATGTGTACAAGTGTGTGGAAACGGTTTCACACGCAACCTTCTCACCCTACATTGAGCCAACCTGAGAGTTTTAGCCGAGGTACGCTGACACACAAACAAACACCTATATCACTAACCGCATAGACGTATAAGTAGATACAAAGACATGGATGGACAGGCTGATTGCTGATTTATTTTAGCTCTTGGTGGCAGCTGATGAGGTGAGTGGGATGGATGCAACCGGTGCCCATTAAACCCAACCGTTTCACTCAGAAACTGGCTGAAGACAATGATCAGAGAAAAGGCCGGGAGATGAATGTGTTCACAGTTTATCACCAGCAGTGGTAATGTCTTGCAGCGGGTCGCGGGCCCCGTTGGTGCGGACATCAAACTGGGGGTTTGCCGATGAGGGATGGACAGTTTGCACTCGCGCTTCGTAACACTGACAGGCCGACTGCTCTGACGTTTGAAGAACTTTGGCGGGGAGGCCGGGACACCCGATTCGGTCGCTGTTTGCTAATTCGCCGTTTCCCGATTCGTCTTTTAGCATTTTGCCGTCAGGATTTGTCTTTGCTAACCTGTGACATATCGCCGTATTATAACACTGGAACCTGGAGCACACCTACTGTGCGACATGCTGTGATGCATAATATAATGGCGTTATGAAAAATTGTATAATGATAATAAAAATAATAATAAAAGAAGAAGAAAGGATGTTTACATCTTTTTCTACTGCAGTCTGTCCCAGATGTGTAAAACAGCTTACTAAAATGATAAGAAAATAATCACACACACACACACACACACACTCACACACTCACACCACACACACACACACCACGCACGCACGCACGCACACACACACACACACACACACACACACACACACACAGAGGCACGCACACACCCCGAACAGCGATTTAAGACAACTGGACGCTTGGCAAAAGCAACGACGAGCTGTCACCGTTACGGCGATTTGGTATTGCATCCTCCCTTTATCGATGGTAGCCATGCAACGTTGTCTTTAGAGGCAAGGGTGGTTGCTGCGCTTTCACCAGAATATTACTATTTGACTGATCAGCTGATGTAATCTTTGTTCATGTTTTCGACGGGGACGCTTCAGCAGACGCCAGAGCTCGAGCTGTTTGAAAGAGGAGGCGGACCTGGGCTCGCCTCGCGAGAGCCGGTTTGGCCTAGCGGTAAAGCGGTAGGCTGGTAAGCGGAAGGACCTCGGTTCGAATCCGCTTCGGCTCTCCGAGATTTCTCTTCAAAAGTTGTGGTCTGTGGACACTGTCTTGTGACATTGTCCCTCACAATTAATGAAACATTAAAATGGCTCTCATCGCTGCCCATCTTAATGCAGGTCATTCTGGTGGTGACAGTGTAGCGATAGGTATATACTCTCCTTCTTCCCCCATCTCCATACCCCCTTCTCCCCGTCCCTAATAAGCCTTATGGTTTCTGTGGACGTTAAGCATCATGTTTAATTACTTACTGCTCACCTCGCTAATAGTCCCTACGGTATCAGTGGACGTCAGAGCTCAGGTGTGTGAGAATCGAGGTGGACGCCAAGGGCTCCCGTCCCTAATAGCCTTTACGGTTTCTGTGGACGTAAAGCAACACTGAAGAGGAAGAACCATGCTTAGAGGTCAGGAGCTGCGTCAAAGAGGAGGTGGATGGACCTGGGCTTCCTTCGCTAATAGTCCCTGCGGTCTCTGTGGACGTAAAGCAACATTAAAACTTCAGCAGAAGCACGCTTCAGTTCAGGTGATGACTTATCTACGGGTCGGTTGTTCTTTTACGCGAGGAAGGTTAGGACGTAGGTCGATGCTTGCGGTGTGCCGCATCAACTGTACGGATGCTTGGAGGAGTTGCAACTTGAGCTGGCTTGGCCTAGCGGTAAAGCTTTAGGATAGTAAGCAGAAGGATCTCGGTTCGATTCTGCTTCGGCTCTCCTCTCTCTTCAAAAGCTGTAATCCACCGTCTGTGGACACTGTCTTTGTGACTTTGTCCCTCACAACTGATAAAACAGTAAAATGGCTCTCATCACTGCCCATCTTAATGCAGGAGTCATTCTACTGGTGACAATGTATCGTTACGCAGCGTCTCCCTTTTCATCCATCTCCTGGGATCTCGGTCCCCGCCAGTACCTCTGCGGAGACAACTCGGCGTTAACCAAATTTAACCAAAAAGCAGTTGCAAAATACAGTCCGACTTTCAGCCGCTGGACAGCAAGTGTGATCGACAACCGAAAATTTGAAAGACGTCGATCTACGTTTTCTGTTACACTACGACCGAGCTTGCGAAGAACATTTCAACTTTCCATCGTAGCCATGACCTTCAAGTGTTGCTGGCAAGTGAAAATAGTACGATAAAAAAAAATTCTTCCATGTTTCGCCTCTTTCCTGTCAGCCGATTTGGCCTAGCGGTAAGGTCTTAGGCTGGTAAGCGGACCATGTCGGTTCGATTCCCCGCTTCGGCCCTCCTTTCTCTTCCAGATTTGTGGTCTGTGGACACTTGCCCCTGACAATTAACGAACATTAAAATGGCTCTCATCGCTGCCCATGTTAAGGCGAAAATCATGTTGATGGTATAGTGACAGTATAGTGTTATGCATAGTTTCGCCTCTCCTCACACCTCCTGGGATCTCGGTCGGGTCCCCACCAGTACCTCTCCGAAGACAACTCGGCGTTAAACGAATCTAACGTACGAATGCCTCCGCGCCCCAAGGCTGCACGCACGGTTAGTTACTCACTTAAGGCGCTGATACCCGAGCCGTTTCAACCAGAGTTTAGGAGCTGTGTAAAAGTCGAGGTGGCCGTCCTGGGCTTTCCGTCCTAATGAACCTTATGGTTTCTGTGGACGTAAAGCAACACTGAACCATGCACACGCATTGGTCACAGTTTGTCCCAAATATGTCAACCTGACACCGAGGAAATTAATTTCCACATCATCATCATCACGTTTCAGCCGTATGGATAGGGAGCACCGTCCGAAACTGATCTCAAACGGGTCGTGTGTCAGCCCAGCCGTATCGCTGAAACGGCTCAGAGCATTGGTTTCAACATATCCGTTCCAACTACAGCATGTTATGATCGAAAAAGAGCGACTGCTTCCGCCAGCCAGTGAGCAGAAGTTAGAAGGACCGGGTGGTAACTCCCGATTAGCAACGTTGAATACGTCGACCTTCCGTATTTTCGTCATTTTCGGTTGTATCCTGTGGCAGCCAGTGCGTTTAAGACCGCATGATGTTCAGAGTTCAGGAGCTGTGTGAATGTGGAGGTGGCCGTCCCGGGCTTTCCGTCCTAACGAGCCTTATGGCACGGTTTCCGTGGACGTAAAGCTATATTGAACCATGCTCACGCACTGGTCTCAGTTTGTCTCTAATATGTCAACCGACATCCGAGGACATTAAGCAACACCGAAAGGAAGGAAGGAACGCATGAGGTTCGAACGGTCAGGACTCCTCAACCATACAGCCCGAACTGCTCGTGTATCAGCTCCTTCACTCAGTGACAACGGTTTCGGCAGTAGTAGAGGCAGAGGACACGAGAACCGTTACGACGGTAATGGGCGGGTTCCATAATGGGCACATCAGTAAGATGGCCTGGGCCAGACAGCATTAACGGCCGGGTAAAGAGATTTATGTGTTATTTTAGCGCCAACGTTTGTTGTCACTGGCTGCCATGAGATGTTGATGTGCTACTGCTGGCTGCTGCTGCTGATGATGATGATGATGTTGCTCAGTGCTCTGTGACGTGCGGTGACCGCTGGTCCGCCACGTGCTGGAGAGTGGAACACCTCATTCTGCCTGAAAGATTGACCAACAGGTGAAACTGATCAGAGAAGAAGACTTTTGAAATTCGTGTGTTTTATGTTGTTTCAGGTGCGGATGACTTGTGCCGTGTCCAGGAGTGTGTGTGTGTGTGTGTGGGGGGGGGGGGGGGGGGCGGAGAAAGTGTGTTCCAGAAGATGTACCTCTGGTGGAGTTTATGTACCTTGCATTTACTCGCATGCCAGGTGAGAGTTACAGTAGATGGCTCAGGTCTTTGTTATTGTGTTGTGTAGCGTCTTTTGTGCGTTAATTAACTCTTTTGTGTTGTGTTTCAGAGTTCTTCAACCCAACGTGTCGTGTCTGACGTTTTGCACATTATTTTGTCGAGTTCTGCTTCAGTTCAATGTTGCTTTACGTCCACAGAGACCCTACGGACTATTAGGGACGGCCACCTCGACCTTCACACACCTATGCTCTGCTTTAGGCATTTGGAAATGACAGTGCACTATCTAAAGGGACATTAAGAGTGTGAAATGTCCCCATAGGTTGTCTATCAAATATCGGATGAAAAATAATCGTGTGTGTGTGTGGTGTGTGTGTGTGTGTGTGTGTGTGTGTGTGTGTGTGTGTGTGTGTGTGTGTGTGTGATGTGTGTGTGTGTGTGTGTGTGTGTGAGAGAGAGAGAGAGAGAGAGAGAGAGAGAGAGAGAGAGAGAGAGAGAGAGAGAGAGAGAGAGAGAGAGAGAGAGAATCAACGTGTGTTGTGTGTGTGTGTGTGTGTGTGTGTGTGAGAGAGAGAGAGAGAGAGAGAGAGAGAGAGAGAGAGAGAGAGAGAGAGAGAGAGAGAGAGAGAGAGAGATCAAATAGTGTGGTGGTGTGTGTGTGTTGTGTGTGTGTGTGTGTGTGTGTGGGAGAGAGAGAGAGAGAGAGAGAGAGAGAGAGAGAGAGAGAGAGAGAGAGAGAGAGAAGAGATCAAACCGTGTGTGTGGTGTGTGTGTGTTGAGAGGAGAGAGATAGAGAACGTGTGATATGTGTGTGTGTGTGTGTGTGTGTGTGTGTGAGTGAGTGTGTGTGTGTGTGGTGGAGAGAGAGAGAGAGAGAGAGAGAGAGAGAGAGAGAGAGAGAGAGAGAGAGAGATCAAAACGTTGCATCACCTTGTTATGGGCGATAATGTTTCATTATCAGCAAACACAATAGCCACTTTGAGAAACAATCCTCTTTTGGTCTGTTTGGTAGAAATCTTACACCCGCACGGCCCATTTACAACACCGTCAAAACGTCCATCGGGTCACTACAAATGAGAAACACTAATATCTCATTTTCCCTTCGAAAACTTCTGTGTACAGGTATTAGGCAACGGACTAAACGATGCTGGTAGGGCTGTGGCTAGACAGGTGTAGGACACTATTCACCACCGGAACTTTCACTACTGGACAATTCAGCGCAATGCACCGAACAGTTAACCATCGACAAACGGAAACCTGTTGGCGGATTACGCGTGTGTTGCTGTGTGGCATTTCTTGTGATGAGTGTCATACACACCTACGTTTGCACGCACGCACGCACACACGTATACACACGTACACCACACACACACACACACACACACACCACGCACGCACACACACACACACACACACACACACACACACACACACACACACACACACACACACACACACACACACACACACAGTATAACATCGAATGCAAGTGGGTAGGTAATCTAAGTTCGATGGCCGACCGACTCACTCGCCCCACAAAGTGATGGTTCCAGCCCGAGGCAAACTAACAGGTCTCTCTCTGCTTGCTTTGTGTTAGTCTCCGCGCGGACAACAACATGGCAATTCCGGTCAGTTGACGAAAGACTCTCAGGGCACACTCAAAAAGCAGTTTGGTAATCTTGCACTCACAGTTACTCCACCTTCGCAACCAAGCGTTCAGAAGAGCCCTTGACTTCATTGTGCTTAAAATAACACATCACCAGCGCTCGGCTTTCCGCAAAGCTGTCAACACCCAAGCCAGTTCCGGTGTCCTGGGGATCTTTTGGGCTTTCTCGGAAAGTAAAAGAATCTTCACTCGGGGCTTTTACAGCTTTCCTAATTGTTTCATAGTGCATAACGTTTTGAGAAATCACCTGACATTTTTAAAACCCCACCTGCACTTTTTGTTTGTTTTTGTTTTTGAGGATACAAGGATATTTATTTGTCAGTGGCAATGCACATTAAAACAAGCCACAGCCAGTCACAACTGTAAAAAAAACTAATCTGGTAGTAAATGCACATGCATTATGGAGGACCGCAAAAGGCTAGCTCCGACTAAAATGGAAGTGTTGACTCTAGTAGACTTAAACCCCAAGAGGAATAGTTACAACTGTTAGTGAGCAAAATCCATAACAAGGCTTATGTGTGACGCCGACACACACACACACACACACATGCATGCACAGCCTTCCCCAACTCTTACTGCTACAATATTAAATTGGAATTATTGATAATTCCTATAAAATTTATAACGAACTTTAAAAGAAATGAGCAGTGACTTCAATTATTGCCTTAACTTTCACACAGCTCCTGAGCTCTTCATGCCTACACATGTACATGTGAGGAAAAAATCATACAAAGACGCGTGAATGCGTGAGTGAGAGGAATATTGTAACGATGGATGTTTCGGAATAAACGCCCCACAATGATGTGCTTGGCAACAACAACAAAAAGAGGGGAAAAAAGACGCAGATAAAACTGTGATTTGTGCGACTTAAATACATGCCAAAAGGTGTTTTCTCGCATCGAAATCGAAACTGTACGATCTCAGTGGACTTAGAGCAACATTGAACGAACCCCACCTGGACTGTTTGTGAGTGAGTGAGTTTTCGCTGCTTAACGTCCACGGATGCGAGAAGGCATAATTATTAGGGACGGTGACTTGATTGTTGATCGCTTTTACATCGCGCTATTCTCTGCTCTTGAGCAGACTCATTGCGCTCGCATGTGATTCTACATGTGTGACTAGCTTTTTATAGCGCGTTTTTGAATATCCACGAAGTGGTGTACTTACAGCGCTGACATGGCTGGTGCCACATAAAACTGCAGCCATCTCGGCGCGTTCTGTGCACCATGTCACTTCACGCAAAGCCACATACGTAAGGTGCATGCGTATTTAGCTGTAACCTGCCACCTGCACTTTTGGCAGAATGGCCGGGGTCTTTTACGTGCTACTGCGGTAACACGGGTGTGGAACGGGTACCGAAATAAGACTGAGACAGCATAGACAGCAGACTCCAAGCAAGACAGTTAACCCTCGAGAAGAAAATTCTGCCGCCGCTCCTGTAGGGATTCGAACCCGCGACCTTTCGATCACGAGTCCGGCGCTCTAACCACTGAGCTATCCCCGCTGATAACGAGAGGATGAGAGAAAACTTGACCTGTTCTCTGTTTTTTCTCGGTCAGAGCTCACGAGCTGTGAAAGTCGAGGTGGCCGTCTGGGCTCACCGTCCACCGGTCTCTGTGGACGTAATGCAAGATGGAACTGTTGTTTCATTTCGTTCGTCCTTCATGATTCGCTTTTAGTTTTACTTTCTTTGTTGGTGCTGCGGTGCGAGTTTGCTGTAGGTCAGATCGTGAAATGCCAGAAAGTTGCTCATGGTTTGAAAAAATGCCAAAGTTGGTGATTGTGTGCCTGTTCTCTCTCTCTCTCTCTCTCTCTCTCTCTCTCTCTCTCTCTCTCTCTCTCTCTCTGTGAGGGGGGTGTAGGTTCATGGCGGATGGGGAGTCGGTAGGTTCATTGAGCGGGGGTAGGTTACTATGGATGGTTAGGTTCACTGGGGGGGAGGGAGGCCACTCTGTGAGCCGGTCTGGCCTAGCGGTAAGGCGTTAGGCTTGTAAGCAGAGGGACCTCGGTTCCAATCCGCTTCGGCTCTCCTTTCCCTTCAAAAGCTGTGGTCTGTGGACACTGTCTTGTGACTTTGTCCCTCACAATTAATGGAACATTAAAATGGCTCTCATCGCTGCCCATCTTAATGCAGGAGTCGTTGTGGTGGTGACAGTGTAGCGATAGGTATATAATCTCCCTCTCCCCACATCTTCGTACCCCTCCCTCCCTTTCTCCCCGTCCCTAATAAGCCTTATGGTTTCTGTGGACGTTAAGCACCATGTTTACTTATTGAAAGGTAGTGGTGGTGGGGGGGGGGGGGGTCACTAAGTGGCAGTGTGGCACGTGAGGGTGCAGTTAAGTGAATGTGATGACCATGCAGTGAAGCAACGCGATGTCATTTTGCAAGTGGCATCCTCAGCAAAGTGGAAAATGTGGGGTCGCGTCGTCTACGTTTCTTCTTCTTCCATTAGCCAGGCACATTCACTGTTTCGATCTTCCTGCTAACACTTTCGATGACGTGCGTATAAAGTGCGCCCCAGCTCAATCACGAATCCCAGAGCTCAGGAACTGTGTGAAAGTCGAAGTGGCCGTCCTGGGGTCCCTGTCCGTAATGGTCCATACAGAGTTTGGACGTAAAGCAACATTGAACTCGAACTCACGAATCAGTCCAGCCTTCTTTTTCCCCCTTTTCCCCCTGCCTTCTCGGTCAGATCAGACCAGAGCAAGACTGGGTCACCCCCCACCCCCAATCTCCATTCTCAGACCTCCATCTTGCGGAACCGGAGAGCTTCGAGAACTTTCCATATATATATATATATATTATTTCTTTAGTGCTGGGTAGTTTGGTATGGCTGAACATGTTCAACGCCGAACTGTCTCCGAAGAAGTAAGTAGCCTAAGTAACTTGGTGTTTTACACCTAGGTTCGGTTGTGTTGCTTATGTCCTCGGATGTCGGTTGACCTATTAGGGACAAGCTGAGACCAATGTCGAAGCATGGTTCAGTATAGCTTTACGTCCACGGAAACCAGAAGGCTCGTTAGGACGGACAGCCCAGGACGGGCACCTCGACTCTCACACAGCTCCTGAGCTATGATTTTTACGCCCAGTCAACCATTACGGCTTCATCAAGACGACCTGAAGAGGTACGGGCGGGGACCGAGCTCCCAAGAGCTAGGGGAAGAGGGACACTACACCTAACGCTACACTGTCACCACCACAGTAACTCCTGCATTAAGACTGGCAGCGATGAGAGGCTGAGCCATTTTAATGTTTCATTATTTGTGAGGGACGATGTCTCAAGCCAGTGTCCACAAATCATTATTCTTGAACAGAGCATAATTATCTTATTACGACAGACACTTCACGAGAGTTGTCTGCAGGTGCCGACACAGTCAGTGAAGAAGTTCAGTCTCAAGACAAGGACTGAGCTTCCGCCAGAGCTCATCCCCGTCCCTAATAAGCCTTATGGTTTCTGTGGACGTAAAGCGACATGATTACTTACTAGTTCCAGAGCTCAGAGCCGCTGTGTTAACAGGGGGAGGTGTTCTAGAGCTCAGAGCCGCTGTGTTAACAGGTGTTCTAGAGCTCAGAGCCGCTGTGTTAACAAGGGGGAGGTGTTCCAGAACTCAGAGCCGCTGTGTTAACAGGGGGATGTGTTCCAGAGCTCAGAGCCGCTGTGTTAACAGGGGGAGGTGTTCCAGAGCTCAGAGCCGCTGTGTTAACAGGGGGATGTGTTCTAGAGCTCAGAGCCGCTGTGTTAACAGGGGGATGTGTTCCAGAGTTCAGAGCCGCTGTGTTAACAGGGGGAGGTGTTCTAGAGTTCAGAGCTGCTGTGTTAACGGGGGGGGTGGGGGAGGAGCTCAGAGCCGCTGTGTTAACAGGGGGAGGTGTTCCAGAACTCAGACCGCTGTGTTAACGCGGGGGGGGGGCTAGGCTCATTCCCACCCCCCTCCCTTCCGCTGTCCCTACTAAACCATACAGTTTCTGTAGACGTAAAGCATCATCGAATCAAGACTGACCAGTTCCTCAGTTCCCCCAGAGATACCCTAGCAAATGCAGTGTAGTGTCTCTGGTTCCCCCAACTCTCCCACGCGAAGACTTACGTCATTCGTCCCTGGTCACATCCACTCCTCGGGCATCGGTGCTGGCCTTAAGCCGGAAATCCTCTTGGCTTATCCAGCACATGGAAATGTTCGCCGTTTTCAGTTGTCAGCTAGCACCTCGCTTTCCCCTAGCTGTTACTGGGGTCAGTCTCTGCCTAATCTCACCACTGAGCCACAGCGAATCTCATCACCAAGCCTGCTTTGGGTGCTCTCAGAGGGTTCAGACAGAGCAGAATACGACGTCAAAACCAAGGAAACAGATAACGAAGGCTTGAGTGACGACATTAGGGGGTTTGTTTAATCCCATCGAACCCGGGTGACTTAATGAAACCAATAAGCTCAGCTTAAATTCTGTCACTTACTATCGTTCAGTACCGACGTTGACAAGGTGTGTTGCCTGTTCGTTTCGGGAAACGGCGGTCAGGTGGTGAGATGGATGAAAAAGGTGTCAAAACTCTAGCTACAAACCTGTTTTATTTCGCGACTCAGCTTCGATGGGAGCCTACAAATCAATCTTGACGTAACGACGCGGAAATGGTCTAGTCCTTGACTCGAGGTGTGTCTTTCCCCAAACGGGCAACCTGCTGTCCGTACTAGGAGCGAGAAACAGGCGAGGAAGCTATCGTTGCTTGGATTCCTGTCACAGAAGCATACTTTCTACACGCAGGATCACATCACCTTTCCCCTTTAACCCCCCCCCCCCCCCCCACACACATTTTTAAAATAAGGCAAACAAGCAACTGTTCAGTCTCATGCAACTAGTACTCTGCGGTAACATTTCGGAGAAAAATGATGACAACAAAACAACAACAACACTTAAACAAACTAACAAATGTTCGACCCATCACACATGTGGGTGCATACATTTCAGCTGAGGGATTAGGGGGAAGGGTGGGGAGGGGGAGACACAAGTCGCAGCTGCATTATGCACATACAAGTTTTGCGTCATGTGATCTGCTCGCAACCATGTTATGCACACATGGATTTATAAATGCCTTCGTTAGTGAGCTAATTCGGTGAAACCGAATGAAGGAAACTTTTCTGATTGCGATACGTGTCACGTGACCAGTATCTCTAGCGTTAGCGCAATTTGCAAAGCCAGAGAGCTGGCGCCTATTGGGCGATTCAGCGAAGCTGGTTTGCTAGAGTGAATGCGCTTTGTAATCTTTCGCGCAAGATGTCGCGAGAGGTCGCAGCGCACTTCCGGGCCGATTTCTGAGTAGGCGTTGCTTCACGCTGTGTATAACAGTTCAAGTTGAACCTAGAATCGCGAAGCAGTACAAATGCCAATACTGTTGCAGTTGCAAAAATTACCGTGGAAAAGGGATGGAGGGTGGAGAAAAAAAAGTGTCTTTGCGTCGTTTTTTGGCTGACCAGAAGATCGTGGGTTCGTAGAAAAAATGCATCATATAGCACGAGCAACAAGTTATTGTTTATTGCCAGACAATTCGCAAATTCACTCACGCCTTCCATTGTGAAGAAAGTACACACCGGAAGTAAAAGCATCCAAGGGACGTAAGCGATGCCGGGCAAAAGTCAAGGGAGTTAACAACCCCGCTTGAATCGCCCAATAGCTAGGTTACAGAAAGGCACGTTACAGATAAGAATAGAGTTTCGGTGACTGCATTCCTGATTCCTGATATGAATACCAGGAAACTGTTCTGTTGTGGTGGCAAGAACAAGAACGTTTATTGTCCTGAAACTCCTGGGGTGATAGCTCGTTAAGTGTGTTATATCATCATCATTACGGTGAAATATGTTCCAATGTTTTTCTTAACTATTTGAGTTGTTGCTTACGTAAGCATATACTTCGGTAATCTACTACCTTGCGTAATACCCGTACACAACGTTTTGCTACAGGTTTCGTCGTAAGCTATGGATTTACTGATTTGAGTTGTGTTCGTTTGGTCTTAGCTGTTTGTAGCGATAGTTATACTACAGAAGTGCTTTTTACTTCGATGATGAGCTCGGCTTTAGGCGCAGTCATGCTGGTTCGCTCTTTGCCAAAGAAGAGCAGTAAGAGGCTGCCTCGTGACGTATTTGATAGTTTTGCCACACATGCCGTCCTGATTTATGACGTCATTGACAGAGACTGCTGGGCACAAAATGGCAGCACTCACGCTTTTGTCTTCGCGACTTTCAAACGTCGATTCTTAAGAAATAGGACGAGAAATGGAGTCAACAGTTAGTGTGTGCATACATAATTTTATTCCATTCCTATTTATAGGGCCACGCTGTGATGCATCTTCGGTCCCGTTCCACTTTAACATGCCTTCATTCAACAACTGGCACATGTAATGTTGTTGGTGAAGTGGCCGGTGTTGGTGGTTCTTGTTGTTGGCGTGCTTTCCATTCATTCAATTATCAAACCAACGCCGAAAGCCGTCTTTGTCAACGCCGAAAGCTCTTTATCCCTATGTGCATACTTTGGCTTTTCTCTCTTTTGTGTATTCTGTGTGTGTGTGTGTGTGTGTGTGTGTGTGTGTGTGTGTGTGTGTGTGTCTCTCTCTCTCTCTCTCTCTCTCTCTCTCTCTCTCCTCTCTCTCTCTCACACACACACACACACACACACACACATACACACGCACTCACGCACGCACGCAAGCACACACACAACACACACACACACACACACACGCACACGCACATGTATAGTAGTATCATATACTGCATGGTCACCCGAGAATAACTCAAGTGTTCAAACTAGTTTTGCACGGAACCCGTGCAACACAATCAGTCATTCAATCCACGTACCATTCACTAATCCAATCGCATGCAAGCACATTCACTTTCAACTGACCATTCGCTGATACATTGTCATTACCACGGGCACAAGGTATCATACCACTACACACAGACCGCTCCAGTTTGGATCCTAACTATAGATTACTCGGTCGTGTACCAGACGTCCGGAAAACCCCGTTTTCTGAGAAAGTCTCGTTTCTCAGTAACGAATGGTACGGGAGTGTCCACTTAGCACGTAGCAATTCGGTAGTTAGTGATCACAGTCAGTGGCAGTCACTACAGAGAGGATGCAGCCTGGACAGTATTATCAAATGGGAAATCGCCCTCAAGTAGTGCCAGGACAGTTTCGTTCACGAGTTTACATCAGGGCAAGGGTCACATCCGAGAAAATACGGACCAATGAAATTGCAGGCGGAAACATCGTGAAAGTTGTTCGGATGAATATATTACAAATTATGGAACAAATTCTCAGTTTGATGCATGTGGTTGTGAAAACGAATGGGTCTGCATTATGTTGAGAGAGAGAGAGAGAGAGAGAGAGAGAGAGAGAGAGAGAGAGAGAGAGAGAGAGAGAATCAGAGTGGACATACTCTGATTAGTCAAGATAATGTGTGTGTGTGTGTGTGTGTGTGTGTGTGTGTGTGTGTGTGTGTGTGTGTGTGTGTGTGTGTGTGTGTATGTGATTGACTGATTGATGATCGCTTATATAGCGCTATTCTCCGCTCTCTTGAACAGACTCACTGCATTCGCATGTGGTTCTACATGAGTGACTAGCTTTATAGCGCGTTTTTTTGTTGTTGAATATCCACCGAAGTGGTGTACTTACAACGCTGGCATGGCTGGTGCCACATGAAACTGCAGCCGTCTCGGCGCAGATCCTGTGTACA